>JBAIZL010000004.1:99034731-99047231 GCA_036971475.1 Prosapia bicincta | reverse complement strand
TACAAAAGATATAAAGACAGATAAAAATAATTTTATGCACGAAATGTAAAAATAATTTCTTAAAACATTATAAAACCAGATTCTCTTGTCGAATATTATTGGTAAGCATTTTATTGCATGATGTTAAAAGTTTCTATTAGGAGCTATATTACAGTATTACTGAAATGATTTAATAAAAACGAGGAACCAACGTCTATTATTAAAATTAGCTATCTGAAACTTTTTCTAAAGACTTATGATTCTAATATAGATAAAAATTGATCAATTTTTATTGTTTGTGTGAAAAACAGAATAGGACAGTTGATTTAACGTTTAAAAAGCAGGTGGATTTGTTCACTCAATGATAGTCTGCAACGTGCAAAATGTTTAAATATTTTTTACGTGTTTCAGAAAAGAAACATTTTCCTAGATACCCAAAGGTACATATTGAACTCATTTCACCAGATCACTTTAGTCTGAAACACATAACGTCGAGTAAGAGAAGGCTAACTCATAATTTCATAGCTTCCTACCAAGTATTTTCCGAGATAAGAGCGGAGCACACAACCGACGTTACCTCATCTCACATTTAGTAGAGACATTACGTAAATCATGTCTATAAATCTTTCAGCGTAAGCCTACGTCGGGGTGGAAAACGTACTTAAGGTTCTTCGTAGAATAAATAACAAGTGAACTATATAACAAGAACAATACCAAAAGCAACAAATACTTCACATAATTAGGGAAACTAAAATTATAATAAAATACTGTTTTAAATAAGATACACAGCAAATGTCGTATTTTAATAATTCGTAGTTATTAAGAATTGAATTTGTTGTAATTGCATATATGAAATATTTTTTTAAAATAATAAAAAGTAATAATTAATCATTATTATTGTTACTTTACTCATCATAACAACATCAATATCATGCTCATGACCAGCATAATATATCTATGCTCCATGGTTGCGGAGCCATTGCTACAATCTTAAACCTAACTGAATAATTAGGAACAAAATCTGGAAATTTCTATTTCAACCTAACCACTTCCAAATCACTTTAAAAGTCTGAATTAGTAATGTCCCACTTCTGAGGGCAGTTATGCACAGATGTACTCGTGTAAATAATTTAAAACTTTAAAAAAAGTGATTGAAGGGTAAGATCATTTATTTATTATACAACCAACATAGTTTTACTCCAATTAGATAATGGCAGACTTTTCCTCTAAGAAACATAATTGTCTGTCACGAAATATTGCTTTCCATTCTAATCGTCCAGAAGACAGGATTTTAATAGCCTGTCCATTATCCTTCCAGTAGCTACAACGCACATATATGCATATATATATATATATATATATATATATATATATATATATATATTATAAGTGCTTTTACTATAAGCGCTTGGACTGATCAGATCTCTATCCCTTTCTCGATCAATACTAATGTTGTTTTTCCACGTCTTCCTAAAATTGCCACTTTCCAAAAAATAAATATATTTAAAAGAATCAGTCCCTATTTTTGGATTCACTTTGTAAACATATGCTATAGGAGCCCAATTACTTTGTATGTGACAAAAACACTGTAAATAATGATAACTAATAATAAAAATTCAGAAACTAATATTCAGTAAATAATGGATTGTGCTCTGCTTCCACTATTTCATCTTCTAACACTTCTTTGTTATGGCCTATATTCAGTCATCTACAATATTTTCTTTGCTCCTAATATTCAAAGAACATTCCTAATATTTTTTGTTCTTAATATTCTTCTTTGTTCCTAATATTCAAACATTTGTTGATGCATTAGTTTTTTATAATCTACTTTGTAACATCTCCTCCAATGGGGAACTATCTTCATCCTCATAAAGAAGTTTCCAGAAAAACCGAAGCGTCCTCACTCTTCATTTTTGCTCTTCTAGAGTTAATATCATTTGTTCTTGTCTGAGCTTTATCAAAAAATGTTTTCTCTACGTCTAGCTGTCTATGTAGAGGCGTCTTTTTTCAGTGCTCAGTGGGTTTTTTTCCATTTACCAATATACTGGATGTTTTATTTTTTTTGAGTATTTCTTTGGTTTAAATTGCTCTATATCTGTGTTTATACCAGTTATACACAGATATAGATGTTTCTTGTACAGAAGGTTGTTGCATAACCTACTGCATAGCCTATTGCCTTTAGCGTTATTGATTGGCCTCTGAGACGCCTTACATTTCACAGATCCTGAAATACATCTTATTATGAAATCAGAATGCTTTATAGCCTTTCATAGAAAATAGGATGGATATATTTAGCTTTTCGCTAAGTGTATACCTTTTTCCTCACACCCTTTTTTCCTGTACGTATAACTCTTTTATCCAACCATATAAATTACCAATTAAATTGGGTTCTCACTCGAGTTCAAAAGTTTGCCTTACCTATTTTTATTCAGTGTGTCTTGAAAAGTGTTTTCCTTCCTTCTCATTCTGAAAACCTGCAGTCATTTTTGTTCATAACTATTTACCTTTGCCACTCACACCAGCATCACTTTTACCACTTACAAATCTCAGTTTCTACATCTGAAAGATTCACCAGTAGACCCAAGAGGGCTTATTTCAAAGATCCTTTATTACTCTAGAAGTTTATTGATTCACAATTATCAATGACGTATTTATAGACATATAATCACATTTATCAATCACGTATTTATAGACATATAATCATATTTATCAATGACGTATTTATAGACGTATAATCACATTTATTAATGACGTATTTATAGACGTATAATCACATTTATCAATGAAGAATTTATAGACGTATAATCACATTTATCAATGACGAATTTATAGACGTATAATCACATTTATCAATGACTAGATGGAAGAAAGAAGATAATCGCTAGTAGCTGGAATAGCAGTATAAGAATTGTAAGGGGAAGGATTGGAGTTTCTTCAATAAGTTGTGTAACACTCAAACCTTTCGGGTTAGTTACTAAAAAAAAGTTTAATATTCGGTTTAATAGTTTACCTTCAAGAAAACTCCACCAGCTTTGAAATTGCGGATTCTCTAAAATATCAGGTCAGTATATTATTCTAATCCCATCTATCAAAGCATAATAAATATTATTATGAAACAGACTCAAACATTTTTAATAAGTTTCCAGAGAATAAAGCCACCAGCAAAATAATTTGCATTCTTAAGCATTAAATTCACGAGAATTGAGCATCATAGATTGTAAAAGGTTTTTAAAAAGAAATTTCGAATTAAATATTTTAATTATTTGTTCTATTGTATACTCTAAGTAAAGTGATAGATGGGTAGATTAAATTAAATGTTAGTTTAATGTAACCTTTTAACGCACAAAACATTATTGAACACTATCAGCTTTGCAACTTTGTTACTCCATCCGACCAAATCACTTTTACCGAGACAAACTTTGACCGAGGATAAATTCACAGCTTTAGTCCTTTTCCCCAATCCTCTTCCCAACTTAAAAGCCCTTTGTCTTGTTTTGTAAGTCTGTGGCCTTTGATCCCGCTCTTTCTTTGACCACACAAAACTTTAAAATCTAATCATATCCTTGCTTCATTTACTACTTTGTTTGTTCAGTGGTCTCACTGAGCTTCAAAGTTAATTAAATCTTTTACGTCTGAAGAATAAACGAACTTATTTTTAATCAACATTACAAAAACAAAGTTTATTAAACTCTACTTTTACTATATAAAAAAGATAAGTAAAATGATATTTTAAGTAAGATAATTTGGAACACCTTTCCTTACTATATTGCATTAAAAATTTGTATAAATTGAAAAGGTTTAAAGGTTTGTAGAGATAGTATCTCATCTCTCAATCCCCATTATTTATTACTGATTTATTATTCATGTTGACTACTATGGCGTGGGTGACGTTTATAAGTTCTCTGAAATTTCATTTCGTATTTTTCTAGTTTCCTTTTTCCTGCAGATCGTCCCAGAAATATTTTTCTGTAATTTTTTAATACATGATTTATAATTTGTACAGCATAATAGTTAACTTCACTACCAAAAGTTTTTTTTCCTAAGGTTTTTTAAATTCTGTTATAATTTCCGAGCAAAGCATAAGGTGAATAACGCATCCCATATACAGGTATTTTCGCTTCTAAACCCTCAGTCTTTGTTTAGGTACCTTTTTTTAAATAGTTTTTGTAACATACAACATCCATGTTTAAGTAATTTATCTGTTCCAAATTCTGTACAAGTTTTTTTTTTTAAATTTATTTATTGTTACGTAAATTTCAAAATTTGGTAATTTAAGTTACACAATTAAATAGAAGTATGATTTGTCTTTAAAATTATAATGACGTTTTATGCTCATTTTTCCATTGTTTGTATTGAAATCCTAATTTATTAGTAGGTGAAACATAGACAGAGGAATAATTAAAGTGGCATAATTTTTGTTGCTTCAATTTTTAATAACATTCGTTACAATAAAATTGGTCAAATGTTTGGCAATTTATTTTATATGCAATTCATATTTATATAGTTTGATTTAAACGGGATAACATGCAGTATATCATGGTGTTGTCAGAAATAAATCAACGCAGTTTTAAATAACCTGTTTATATACAACCAGAGTTCATTCCTGCATCTCTGTACTGAACTGTGTAAGACAAAGTTTTGCACAATGCATGCATACAAGATTTATCACTGTTTGTTGGCACTTGTTTGACAGTAAGAAGTTGTACAATGAGAAGGATTTTCTTCAGCTCTATTTAACCTGTTTAACAGGAAGCCTCAAAAGGGAACATGACACGGTTTTTCAACATATAGGAAAAAGTAGAATTGTAGATGTTACACATAGTAAATATATTTTTTGAAATATTCTCATTAGATGGAGAAATATTGTGTATTTTTATCTACATAATATTTTTATTTTAATTACTTATAGTAATTGAAGTTGAAAAAATTCATATATACGTAATTTTCTATGTGATTTTGTAAATACGTGTGGTAAAAATAGGAGGATGGCTGGTATTTGGTTAATATATAGGATATTGGAAATGAAGGTTTGATTAAGAATATTCTCATGGATTTGAAAGTAATAATAGATAGAGTACTCTGGATTATCCCTGTTGTTTTTATATTTCAGCGTTAACGAACTCCAGTTATAAAAAAAACCGCTATTTTATTGAAGAAGAACGCATATAATAATTATACAAATTGAATTTTAAACTTTATTGGAAAAATCGATTGAAATAATGACACTGGTCACACTTATGATGTTGAGATACAGTTTTTAACTAAAAAGCAGATGTCGATATAAGTTACACTCAAGTTTTCGCAATTGCATACATTTTTATATAAGTCATAAATTTTACCAGATATTTAAATATAATTTTTAAAAGCTGTTCTAAATATTTTGTTAGGAAGTGAGGAAATGGATAATAGTAAGGAATGTTGAATATTATCATGTAGCAGAACATAGAGTATAATCAACGGATAGTGAGGGAAAAGATTTAAACACTTCTTAACATTTTCTTGAAATTCCATTATAGAATAACGTTTTATTTTTATTATCGAATAACTAAATTGAAATAATTTGATTCATACATTTCTTTTTTTAACATTTCTATGTGAAAATTTAGGGAATTAGTAACACAAAATTAAAAACTAAATTTTCAAAATACTTTCTGTTTACAATAAGATAATTCGTTCATTATAGTTGTTAAAAAACAATCGCTTAGTATACTCCATATACAAATAAAGCTACACAAAGTTTCAATTCAATCAAAGTCATTTAAACCAATAACTATGATTATTTGTAATATAATAAATTAAATTAAACAATAATTTTAAACATTTTTAATAAAACAATAAAATTAACAAACATTCACGAAACTAAAATAAAACATTAAGCTAAAATACTTCTTAAAATACAATGCCACTTTTACACATTTTGTTAAAAAGGTGTGTCTTTGGAGGTAAAAGACAAAGGGATATCTTTACATTCAGTTACTAAAGATATTATTTTCGAAATTTACATGAGTGATAGTGAATAAACTGTCTATTACTTAGATACTGTCTAAGTATACTGTCTAAGTGATACTGAATAAAAGTTTTCAATATCATTGTGTCTCTGGGATTTTATTATTAGTTTATTTTCACAAAGTTTTAAACTTGGGTTTCCAGTCAAATTATTTAATATAAATACATTTTTTACTTGCTATAACAAATTACAATGTCTCTACAAAAACGTTTTGGTTTCTTTGGGTTAACACAATTCCGGAAACTTCGAATTGTAAAACATAAACTGAACTTTGTGTCACCTGTTTATAGTGTATTTAAAGTGTCGCATAACGTGCTATATCTAACACATTTATTTATTTGGTTTTATTTGGAATGGTCTGACGTCTTTAAATTTGGTTTTTAGGTTAAGAAATATTTAAGCCTAGAAAGGCTCAGATCATGATGAATAGTAATTATTTCTGAGTTCCGAAGCATTGTAAAGGTTTCGATAAGCTAGTATAATTTATTTCGAGCAAATGCATGTAAGAAAACCTTTTTTTGAAATGCGGGATGAAAAGTTGCGGATTGTATAGTAGAGCTATCGGAATGCACCTATTGCTTTTCTTCTGACATTTTACTCGAGTATTAGCTTTTAGTTTAATCGGATGACGAACTATCTTACTTTCGGTTCCCATGCTGATAGGAGTTACAAATATAAGGTTTGTTCATTCTATTATAATGAAACAATTGATTTCTGTTTCATATCATTCAATTATCTTATTCTTCAGCAACCTATTGACTCTTGAAATCATGTTAGAAATTGCTTGCTCCATATTTAATGTTTTATAGCGAGTAATATAAAATGTAATAGTGGATGAGTGTTCGCAGGGACGCTAGAGTAGCACTGGAATGACAGTTTGCTTAACGAGACAGACGTTTACATATAAAAAGTAGATGTGATGAGAATGAGTTTGGCGGAGAATTGTTTACTATGTAAGAAATTCGTCTCTAGACTAATGTAATCAAAGTTTGTCGTGTTTGTTGGCCAAAGAGAGAGTGAGGGAGAGAGAGAGAGAGAGAGAGATCTGACGCTTGTCTGATGCTTAACGTAGTTTAGCTTTACAGAGTAGCCACTTTGGTGGACTCAAATTATGTTTGAAACAGAAAATCGAAAACTGAACACAGTGCAACAGTAATAGAAACACTAACTAAAATATCAGCTAAAACTAACTATAGCAGTTTAAACTAAAACATTATTTTTTTAAAAATTGTAACTACCTGGTTAGATTTAGTTTTTCGTATTCAGAAAAATATATTAAAATGTTATATCTCTGTTACAGAAATTATCTCATTGTTGATGTATAAACAGTGTTATAACTCACTGCTATACAATGTTTATACAACGATATGTTCAATTTTAAAACAATTGTATTTTATCTTATTGATGAAACACAACTATCCATCGTACGTATCTTAATATTCACAAACTATATTTTGCTTCTAACACTCTTTTGTTTCGAGTAAGCTTATGCATTAAGTTTGTTGTCACGAAAACTACATCGACGGCTTCTTTACGCTATAATTCATCTATAGTAACGCTCGAATTTCTCAGGATATTACTTTTATGCAGGTTTTTTTAATAACATTAGTCTCAACAACTGAAAATTCTGAGCTTCTGATGTTGTCAGCTGTGTTAGCTGAAGGTTTTGTAACAGTTTTTTTAGTTATTTTTATAATTAAGGATTTGTAAGCATTAACTATAAGTTACTAGACTTTGTTGTTTAGTTACTTTGGGATTATAAAAGTATTGCGGGAATAAGAAATTTAAGTACCTCATCTTTCAAAGTTTTCCTTATTCTCGGTTCTTGTTCAGACATCAGGCGATATATTTATAACTAATTTGAAAATTAGTTTGATGCCCCTTGAAACAAATTTATCTTTCAACGTTAGTGGCAATGTTCATTTAACTATTTTTACAAGTTTATTGAACAGACATTTTTCAAATATTTTATAACCTATAAAAACTTTGACACATTTATCACAGTTTCCTAACCACCATCTGCCTTAAGATATTTTCTTTTTGTTATATATGGTTTATATCTATTCAACCGGCTCTGCTAATAAATTATATGCCATTTTTCAGTGGTAAAATGTATCTTCAATTTATCTTAGGTTAAGATACAGAAATTACTGGGACGTGATATTTTATTTTACAAAAATAAAAAATAAATTAAAGATTTTTTGTAATAATTTCCTCTGAAGAATATTGGTAACATTTATATCATGAAAAGTTATGCTGTTCAAAAAATATTATGTTTTACTTACGAAATTTATATACGTGGAATATTTTCGTAATAATAACGATATTGTTTTATGAAATTTAAAATCAATCTTTTTTAATAATAAAATATTCCCAAACCCCTCATATGGCATGCTATTAATTGTAATGCTATGAATAAGGCAATGATTTACTGCATAACCATTACCGGGGGTGCAAATTCCCTTGATAATGGTTGATTCAATTGTAATTTATGACCATTTGATTCGGTCACGACGGGTAATGTCCTATGTTAGAGGTAGCTGGTAATTAATGACAGCTACTAAGCGTAAATGTATGCTTATATATATATCCTTTACACAAGGAAGTGTGTGTAAGAAATGTTGCATATCTAACACTATATATGATGTAATAATATATATTTTAAAGTTAGTCGATTTTTTGTTACAGTCTCAATCTATATCCTTGTTAATGAAGCAATAAAAATGAAACTTTTATGAACAAGGACCCAAATAGTGTATGACTGGTTCAAAAAGATTTATATATATATAATATATTTAATTAATAAATTAAAAATATTTCAAAAACAAGATTACTTTTATTGCATATATTATTCAAAGCTTTTCGCCGATAAAGCAGTACCAGCATCTTCAGGAAAATAATTATCTAACAAAATATTTTTACAGAAATTAAATCATATGTACTACAAAGAACCATAAGTTTATAAGTAATGCACTTACGTAATTGTTCCTATAACATCAATAACCTTATAATTAGTTTGGTGCCTTTATACGTATAAATTTCCAATTTTTCACATATATTCATCTTTAATCAGATATTTAATTCTTTCATTAATTTCATTTTCTATTTCAGTGAATTCATGGCCATGATTAATACAATGAGTAGGTAAATTTGATTTATATATGTTTGGTTTTATATAAGCGTTTAAATGTTCTTTGTATATTTCTTTTAATTTTTTTAAATTTGTTCTACATAAATTTATTACAATCTTACCATTTTATATTATATACACCATTTCTCGTGCATATTATTTTGATTATTGTTGTTGTTTATTATATTTTTATTTTATTATCAGTTTTGTATGTAATTTGTAAATTTGTTTCTTTAAATAATCTTGTAATTCTGTTTATTTCGCTACCAATGAATGTAAAAGTTCTCCAAATTTGTTTCTCTCTTATTAGGTACAAAGTTATTGTCGATTTCTGTTTCCTTATTATGTTATTATTTAATTTATCTACAGTTTCTCTTTTATATCCATTTCCTACACCAGTTTGATATATGACATTTTTCTCTTTTATTTGCTCATTCAAGTTCATTGGTATTTTGTACATTCTATATAATAGATTATACAGCGCTGCCATTTTTTGGTTGAATGGATGATTTGAATAATTAGGTATTATTTGATTTGTCTGCGTTGGTTTTCTATATATATTATATTCAAGTTTGTCATTATTTCTAGTAATTGTAATATATAAATAATTTAGTTTATTTTTTGATTCGAATTCACGAGTAAATTTTATATATGAAACATTGCAAATTTATAAGCATAAAGTTAAAGACAAATCAATTGATGAACAAATTCAAGGGAGATTAAGGCACCAAACTATTTATAAGGTCATTGATGTTATAGAAAAAATTACATAAAGTGCAATAATTATAAACATATGGTAGTTTGTAGCACATATGATTTAATTTTTGTAAAAATATTTTGTTAGATAATTATTTTCCTGAAGATGCTGCTACTGTTTTATCGGCTAAAAGCTTTGAATAATATATGCAATAAATGTATTCTTGTTTTTGAAATATTTTAAATGTATTAACTACATTACAAGAAAACATATCACCATATTTAATATATATATATATATATATATATATATATATAATAACAAATGATCCAAAATATCAGTTGATCTTATATAATAAGTGGGAAAATAGCGATGCATAGGTGTTAACTTGAATGACAGGATTTCAGCCTTTACCCAATTAATTTCAAAGGTGACAAGACACTGCTAGAGGTTGCTGCTAGTCGACCGAACGTAGCTGGAGAGGTCTGAAGATTCCTTTACAATCACAATCTTCTTTATGTGCTACCTGGCAATAGTTTATAAACCATTATGTGTCACAAAAGATTTATAGATTATCAGTATTTAATGACAAATAAAATTGAATAAAATTAATTTTAAAATAAAACCGAAACACGTGTTTTACTTGAATTGCGTATTTAAAATTAAATTATGCTCTAATCTATAAAATATATATTTGTAAGATATAAATTTAACAAATAATTTTTAAAGATAACCATTAAAATATGGATGTTGGTATAAT
Organism: Prosapia bicincta; assembly: GCA_036971475.1. Classification (NCBI taxonomy): domain Eukaryota; kingdom Metazoa; phylum Arthropoda; class Insecta; order Hemiptera; family Cercopidae; genus Prosapia; species Prosapia bicincta. Next base: position 99,036,658 of record JBAIZL010000004.1, on the reverse strand, counting down.
ATTTCACAATTAATTTTACGGTGAACTATTCGAGGCCACATTATGCTACTCTCTGGTTACAATGGTCTTAGATTTCGTTACAATAATTCTATCTGTACTTGGTAAGAAAGTACACTCTAAATTGCCACATGTCTATAATATTTTAGTTACAGATGGAACCTGGAGCAGTGAACTTCAGAGAAGCTGATGAAATCCCCATATCACTGAATCCACACAACTTCATTAAGCCGATTTACAGCTTGGTATATAGCCTTTTTTTATTTTACCATTGCCAATTCTGTACCACAATGACTAAATGAATACGTTTTACAGAACAAATTAGATATCCTTTAATACATTTTACTTTTCATAGCGTCTACATTTGGGTTTACATGGGAGCTCGGAAGTTAATGCATATGAAATAAATATGGGAGCTCGGAATAAAAATGGGAGCTCGGGACCATATGAAATAAATAAAATGACGGATTGATGTTGCAGGGAACATACAATGGCCATCCATGTAGTTGTTCAATTACGCTTCATCTTTTGGAATAAAAAAAGCATTGTTTTTAAAATAAGATGAAAGGAATATATCGTGCAAATCTGGAAATCCTTAAGAGCAGACAGGATTGCTATGAAATGTTGGAAATTTTCACATTAGCTAAACAAATAGCTTCCACATAGAACAATTACCTTTAGTATTAGAAAATCCATTTGTAATAATAATTGGTGTTCATGGTTTAAAAAAAAAATAGACATGTATGCTAACATTGTCTTTTTCAATGTCATAAATTTTCAAAAGAATTTTTTTCTCAAATTATATTGTTTTATTTTATAACAAACACAAAGAGCCAAACATATTTAAAACTTCTAAACATTTCTGGGTAATACGTAAGCACTTCTCCTTAATCCCATTGAGAGAAAGTTTATTGACCAAGGGTTCCTTAAATCTACTCTACTACAGTAATTCCTAAGCCAGAGATCGTTACTGCGGTTTTTATTTTAGCACAAATCCATCAAACTTTCCTTATAGTTTTTCTATTGTGGATACGAGTAGACACAATTTTATGACTCCGATAAGGGGAAAGTTTCAATGAGCTTAGAGGAGATATATATATATATATATATATGCTTTTACATATTCCTTCACGGATGAAAAAGTATGATGAATATTTAATATCTGGAGTACATCGGCAGGGCGACATAAAATCGCAGTTTCGACGTTTCGCTAGAATTTTATCTAGCATTGACGAGGTGAACCCAACAACAGTTAAAGAGCGAGTCAACTCTGAATAAGTAACTACTGCAGAATAAACAGCCAATTCTGGAAAAATAAATGTTTTTTGTACTTAAATTAAGTTCTAGATGCTTTCAATAAAATATACAACTAAATATATGATTTAAATTTAATAAAATAATTTAAAATAGAAACAATGATTAATATAATAATAATGTCTCAGTTTTTTTTTAATATATGTTAAATATCTTAAACTTATAAAATACGAGTAGCTACATTGAATTTCACTCATAAAATTGTCTCTTATTATTGTTTCTTTTATTACAAAAAATGGTAGAGGTACCTTTTCCGGAAATATTTGGAACCGGAAAAGCTATAACCTCAGGAAATATTTCCTTACGGAACTCCTCCATGTAACGTTAGAAAAGTGAGATAAAGACAGCTGTGAACTCGACACTAAACATACAAACCTGGTTATAATTATTTTGTTTAGGATTTTTGGTATTTTAACGAAAGCAATATTGTATTTACTTCAGGTACAAATGGCAAGTGATACGAAAGCTTTTCAGTGTACACAAGTAATTTCCACTCTTTATGTTTCCACTATTTCCATTTCGTGTGTGACGTGTTCAATAACTTTCAGCATATACAACATATGTTATATAATATCATAAAATATGTTTTATAGTGTAAAAGTGTCCCGCAAAAATG
>JBAIZL010000004.1:98924731-99029731 GCA_036971475.1 Prosapia bicincta | reverse complement strand
AAAAGATTTCTAATAGTTTTGTTTCATACTAGAGGTTTTATTTGTTTGCACCATATTCTATTAAATATTTTGACTTAATTTTTTTATATTAAACACGATTTTACTTTAAGAGTAACGGATTTAATCAACCACAAGTTAATGTCACTTTATGTATTGCTGGACTAGGCACGATTGAAATGGTCACCAGTCCAAAGGGACATTCATCAATTTAAACTTATAGTTTACACAATTGTTGTTATATAAGTGACATTTTACATAAGACTTTAACTTACTTAAACATGCTAAAGGTACCCAACGCACTTAATAAGTACCTTTTGAAGATGGTAACTGCCTTCATGGTAACAGTATGCTACATCAATGTTTCAATGATTTCAAAATTGTTAAAAGCAAAATTTAACTATTGACATGCTGATAAAAAGTATAGACTTCCTTCAGAAATAAACAGGTCACTACGTCCCGCGTAACTGTATCTCATTGTTTTCTTATATCAATGGGTGTAGGACCTATTTCCTCTAGCCTACCTCGTGCAGAAAGCGCTATCACATATTTTAGCTAAAAAACTCTTACTTCAAACAATAATTCCTCCTTTTTGAATTTGGAAATTTCTGGTAAATTTCTTTAGATCAAAATAAGGTATTTTTTTTTGTGTATGATCCCTCGTCGACTCTGTAAGTTGTTAAAGCTCATGTATTTCGTGAACTCCTATTCTAAAAGAAATTACCCAAGTAAATTGTAAGTATAAGGCTATTATTTGTCTTTTTTTGTTAAGTAATTGAAAATAAATACCCGGGGAAAATGAAGAGTGCTAGTTATAATTTAAATTTGGTTTTATAAACCATAACCGGATATTAAGTAATCATACCTAAACAAACAAACAAACAAAAATATACATAAACATTTAAAAAAATGCAAAGACTATATCACCGAATATTCTAAACATGCTGTTATTGTTTGTATTATACACATATACAAAGCTTGTAAACAAGTACCTGAATAAAGTGAAGGAAGTGTATTATAATGCTCCATGAATGTATTCTATATAGAAGCAAAAATATCAGCTTTAAATACTTTTAAAAATATTAGTAGTATAACGTTATAGGTTAAGGCACAATATAGTCTGACTAGTAACAGTAAAACAACAAAAAAATGTACAAAAGTTAAAGTCTTACTTACATGGAAAAGCTTTAATGGAGCTGTGCATAATATAAGTTTTGCATATGATTGTTTTTATTTAACAAAGTTCAGGAACAATACGAAATACGCCTGGAAAGTAAATGTTCTACAGACTTTAAACTCACAAGGTATTCTTCAGAAAAAGGGAAGATCAAAGCGTAAAGGAAATGTTGCTGCTGGATATTGTGTTGTGTTTCAAACAGTTGTTTTATAGAACCCCTTTTCCCATCAGAAGGAAATAAAAGGGAAAGAAAAACAACAATAATCTTAAGGATTTCATTTTAAAGGTGTTGAAATACGTCAGTTATTTTTTATGTATAATTTATTAACAACACTAAATATTAACTTCGAGAAGAATTATTTTGTTTCAACTTCAAAATATTTACTGCAAGATAAACCTAATAATAATATTAATAAAATAATATGTTTAAATTGTTTATTTATTAAATTATTAAATATATTGTAATAAGTAGTATTAAAATATTTTATTATTTATATTAGTTTTAAAATATTTCGTAGTTTATAATAAATATTATATTTATTGCCGTAAATGTATCAAATAATGTTTTATTAAAATTGTATTGAGCTTTTTTCTTTAAAAGCTTTGAATAAAAATTGGATTTTAAGACATGTTCATTGTTTTAATGTTTATTGAATAATGTAATTTACACACTCATGAATCGTTAGTTGTGTAATAACTCATTATAGATCATTTTAGGTTTTACCCGTATTTTCCTTTTAAAATATACATTTAAAAAATCTAACTAGATATGTTTGGATGCTTTTTTATAAAAATTACCATAAAATCTTTAAAAATCAAATTTTGCCGGGAATATTAAGTATTAAATAACATTCATAAACCTTATGCAATTTGTAGAGGCGAAGAGCCTCTATATGATTCATATTATTAAAGAAAATGAATACTATTTAAGAGTCTTAAATTTTATTATTTTAAAAATGAATATAGAAAACGTGTCACAAGTACAAATGAAAAAACAATATTTGTGCCAAAAGAAATAACAAAAGTACTTTTTATAATAATAATGAGTAATTCCAATAACTTTTATTTAAAGGTATATAGAAAAAAATTGAGTATACACGCAACGCGTCATTTACCTGTTATATACAACTTTCGGCAGGTGAGGTTTATGTTTTATGTGTAGTGTTTGTGGAATGTGCGATTTGTTGACTGTGACAGCATGATGTTATTTTAAATATTCTAATAATTGAAATGCACTGGGATAATAAAATCCTTAGAACGAATAATGTAGGTTTGAAACAAACCCTTTTTATAATGAGAATTAAACTAGAGAGTTTAAAATAAATAATGCACAGAGAGTAGAGATTATGACATAAATAAAGGCATTGTTAATATGTAACAAATATCTTGAATATGTTTTGACATTAAAATATTGTACTGTTTTATCTTGTTTTGAATCAAAGGTAAATAAATTGATACAAAATTATATTAATTTCAACTTTTTAAAATAAAAATGTACAATGATTGAAAAAAACTAATTAATTAAAATATAAAATTAGGTGAGTTATGACAAGAGATGAATAGACCAATTAATAATAATATTACGTGCCCTGCGAGCAGTGTATGCATAGGTTGTATGGTATCGAACACATTTGCATAGTTTTGAAATTCACTCAATTTTATCAAACCATTTTCATGATGCAAAGTATACAAACGTAAAAAGGTTATAGAAACTCACGATGGTTCCAAGATCATCTACACCTTATTTACAAGCTAGATTGTTATTATTTTACAAATGTTGAACAAATCTTCTACGGAATGAAACTTTTTTGATTAGATTCTAAAGACGATTTTTGGGCTTCTTAATTGACAAAATATGTAGGTTTACACCTAATTGTTAGTTGGCCAGGGTATCATACCTGTGTTTTTAATTATTTGCTATAGAAGTTGTAAATTATGGTAACAACCACCTTCACCTAGAGCACGCCACTGCCTCTCAACTAAAACATTCAACGTGTGACAAGTGAGCTTTATGATTTATGGGCGGTGCGTTGGTGACGTGCGTGATTTGTAGGTTTTACCAGCCTGACTGTAAAATTAATATGTCCTTACGTTTACATTTTACAAGAGACATATTATTGTTTAAAGAGTTTACTACCAAATTACAGTAAAATTCCCAAGTACAATAGTTAATTATAGAATATCCTAAATATTTTTACTTAATAAAATATTAGTATCAAATTTATTATTAATAATACAAAGTTAATTACAATTTTTAAAAGAAGAAATAATAACATTAGAAATTAAAAATGAAAAAGATTTCATGTGATATTAAATTGAATTTTTATGCAAAATGTTTACTAAAACGGAAATACTCTTAGCTAAAAGTGAAACTAATGTGAGTGTTAGAACATAAAGGTAAATTAACACCTACCGCAAGCATAGATTCATTTGTAAATTAATGATAATGCTATATTTAATAGCAAAATTTGTATAAATCTTTTGTAACTTCTGTGTTAATTTTCTATTAAAGCCAAACTTTGCTTAAACTGTAAGGTGTTCAACAGGATTCATATTTTTATTATCTTTTAAGTTTTATAATTCAATATATTACTGTTTTCTTTTTTTATTATGTATACAATAAAACAATAACAGTTCATGAGTAAAATTCGAAAATATTTTAATTTAAGGTATTTCTTCTACACTTGTACAACTTCAAAAATAATATTTCTAAGAAATAAAAGAAATTTAGAGTATTTCTGCTAACATATAACAGCACTAATACCAAATAAACCCGTCTCACTGAATTTGAGCAAAACCTGCCGTCATGTTACTTCAACCGGAAGTGTAACGCGGGGAAGTCCTAGAAAGGGAGTTGCGGTAATCAAGGACGCCGTGTGATCAATCATGTACGTTATATAGTTCAATCATGAACGGAACAAGTAGTTAAATCTGAGTTATACAATGAAAACGCAACACTGACTGCTTCAATATAACGACAGATATTATGCATAGCTTTTTCGTTCACATTTTATGTTTTTTAAAATACAATGTTGAAAATTTGCGACTGTAGACTACGTTTGAAGAAAAACATAACTGTCATTGTTTTCTATGGAATAAAGCGAAAAGAAATATGGAAATTACTTATGCAGATTGTTTCTTTTTTAAATGGAAATTATTTTAAGAAATAATTACGTACGTGTCAAACAACTAAAATCTATACCTTATCCTTGTTGTTTTAGGCTTATAGTAGCCCATCATGAAGATAGTTCCGATTCGTGTACAGTTTTGTCTGATGATGTTCGATTTCTTTAAATCTGTCCTTACACAGCTTAACGTTCATGACTAACCGAGTCTAGAGTGTCACTAGAAAGTAATAAGCATGAAACCCATGAAGTATACCGTCATACCCAGATATATTTCGGAAGTGTTTATGCAGCTGATACAGCCCCCTTTTATAAGAGTTTAACAGTAAACAAAGGAGGTAATGATTTTATTAAACAAAATACCGTGAAAGAAGAAAAGTTCATTGAAAACAATGGTAGTTAAAACAGAAATTAGAAGTAAATATGCAAGTGACTGCCGTTACTAAAACCATGTAAAAGGTGAACGACCAACAGAGAAGGGAAGCTAAACTTGATTACGGAAGGATTCTACGGAAATAATCATTAGTGGGTTCCTGACTTATAAAGCCTTAGATGCAAAACATTTCTATATTAGTATTTAGTATTACTTCACATTTATTGTAATTGTGTTATTTAGTGTTTCACATTAGTTGTAATAGGGAAACAACTAATCCTGGATTATAATGTACAATAAAGCTTTAACATAACACATTCGGAATTAAATTCTTGCAAGGCGTATATATATTATAATCTGATGTAAACAAATGTTAGCTAAGTCGTGAACATAAACATATCATACAAGACTAGACCACGAGTAGAACTTACTGTAAGCTAATAGTACTGTCTCCGCAGAAAAACCTCTCCTGTTGTCGCTGTAGAACAAAAACTACTCTTCAAGTAGACGAAAGCAGCTTCAAATTATGCATCAAAAAAACAATTTTATAGATTTTAGTAAGCATATTTTAAATTTGGATTTAAGTCCTTTAAATATACTTTTATATAACGTTTTTTAAAATTATTTATTCATTTTAAACTCCACAACACTGTAATACGAGTAGAAAATATCTATTTCATGAGAATATGCTCGACATTTTGGTCCTACATAATGTGTTAGATAAATATAGCAAATATGTAACTTAGCCTAACCTATATGTATGGAATTAGATTTAACAGCTGTTCGTCTGAATATACAGAGCTATTGGGAAATGAAAATGAAACTATAGGTTTCATAGGTCACATAGATATTCTTTACGTTACTTAAAACTAAAACTGCATATATTCTTGTGTGTGCCGAAACCAGTGCAACATTATTCTGTTACAATTCGATACAAAACTATGACCCATTAGTTTGAAAATTCATCACATATTACCAAACTAACACCATTTGAAAATTTGCCTGCTTTATCTACTCCTTTGTTTAAGCTCTTTTTGCAGAAATTATGCAATAACTAAATCAGTATATTGTCTTTGATACGATTAAAGAACTCTTTCTTTCATAAGTCTGATAATATTGCGTAGGACAGTTACTTATCCACTAGCACCGAAATATAAATGCACTATTCAAACCAGACTGGCTTGTCTAACCTTAGTCAACATGTAAACTAATAATTTTGTAAAGATATTACAATACAAAAAGCAACAATAAATCAGAAAGGTACACAATTTTCCTAACGTATATCTTTATACACGTGTATAATAATGTATACTCAACAGAAATTGCGTTGTAAATTATTTGTAAAATATTTCGCTTTTGTTTATAAATTTCCTTCAAAGCTTTTAGCCACAATGGACAGCTATTATTTAATAACTGTACGTAACTTTGTTCATTTATGATACTTTTAAAATATATTTATTTTGTAAATGTCTCTGCAATTAAAGTTCTCGTTTTTAATCCATTTACGTTTATAAATTAGAGGAAATAATGCTTCTTTTCACTAGCAGGATCTCTGTGTTGAGTAAGCGAGGTTTATGAATATGCGCTGGAGGACAAGAGGAAGGCCGTGTGATTGTTTTAAAGAAAAAAATAGTTCTAGGAATTTAATGAATAAATAATAGTAAAGTTATTGCAACTTAGTTATTAGACAACTATATTTACTTTTTAAGCTCCATTTCCCTTGCTTCTAATATAAGCCAGTGACCTAACCTAGAAAACAAAGACATAGCTATTTCATTATAAGAACCTATCACATAATTGGATCAAATAAAAGATACCTCTGAATGACTAAGACATTGTATTTGTAAAGTATTCAAACATAACACCGCCATAACATCTAAGAAAAGTAAAAAACAACCGTTAGTGATCAAGTAGTGAGTATGTTTCTTTTTCGGAAATCTTTGGAGCTATTCGATAATAATAATAATGTCAAAATATAATATAATATAATACTGTTTAATGTAACACATTACCGATTGTAATATTGTATTTACAATCGCGAATAATAAATTATTATAGCTTCCTAAATTAAAAAAATGTTTCTACGACCTACTAAATTTAAGTTTACAACTAAATGTAAACTTTATTATGTTCTAGGATTCAGAACAAGCTATTAAGATTATAGCAGAAACCTTAAACGGGACCTCTGAATATTCTCCTTTATGAGCCTTGGGATGTATCCAATTTGCATAACTAGCGCCTGTGTATTACCAGCTTAGTTTTATATTCCACTCGGTATGATCATAAATATGTTGCATATTAGAAAACATGTTCCTAGCCAACAAAACCCTCATATATTCTAAATAGGCAAGGTAATAAAAAAATAGATGTATTTAAATTGTGGAGATTATATTAGTGCTGTGTAGAAAACTATGATAAATAATACACATCAGGTGAAAACTTATTTTTCTACATATAATGAAAAAAAAAATATAATATCAAACCAGAATATTCAAATGGTTCAGTAGATTGTATATAATATTGTTGCTTCGTCAGTAATAATATCAATGTTCAAGTACATTCAGCCTTGCATAAGTTTGTTCATTGCGTCACAACCACTGTAACTAATAATTTATTTAGTTGTTAAAGTAACAGGTCAACTAACGGTAATGTACTAAAATTTTATCAAATATTTTTAATAGAAATTTATTAAACTCAGAGAAATATGTACATAGCCTAGAAAAAATAGATTACCTCATAGAGTTACACACCCTGAGTTATGCACCATTTGCTTCTAATCTTGTTTCAAATACACATATAATAATTTGCAAAAACAACTAGAGTCCTATTTTGGAGATGATTAAAATTTTTTAAGTGAATACGTGGTTTAAGTATAGGAAGTAAGTGGATATTGGTATGAACTATTGTGAAAAAAATACTGTTGGATTGCTTTCCAAAATTTCTTTTAGGCAATTAAAATGATTGTATTATTAATAGTCTAAGTTTGTTTAGCGGTGTGAAATTGCTTACCTGTGGAATATTTATGAACTCTTACAAAAGAAGGCAGACGTTTTAGGTAACGAGGGAACTTGCATAGGTATAGGTCTGGGCATATCTAAGACTTACCATATTTTGCTTGGGACTCATATACAGTATGTGTTAAAGGTAAAACTATAATTACAGTTACTTATGTTTGGTTTGTTTATACTAACTGTAACTGGTAAAAAACAACGGTATTATAAAATATTTTCATGAAAATTATATTGCCAGAGATTTATATTGGCTTGCATTCCTTAGTGTATCGAATAAAAAACTCTTTGCGAAGTTTTAAATTACCAATAAAATATTTTCATCGCAATAAGAACTGACTGTAAATAAAAGCTATAAAATTACGTAAATTATATTTTACGATACTATTTTGTTTTAATGGTATAAATTGTTTAAATATGACATGAATATTTTTCATTAAAATTTATAACATTCTTGAATATTTTTAATAAAATAACAATTCTTTTCACCATTAGGAATGTTTTAAGGAAAGATAATTTAGACGGTTTTGTTATTTGTTTAAATGTTTTGATTCAATTAATAATTAAAATTTGTAATTATTGAGTGTGTGTCTGTATGTGTGTGTATGTGTTTCTTGTTTGACATCAATTTCTTTAAAATTAAGTTCTCTACAAGAGCTGTTTACAAGTTACACGATTTTGTTATTATTTACCAAAAATAATGTTCTTCAAACCAAAATGTAATATTTTTTTTTTAGATGGACGTTTGCGTATTTAGTTATACGTCTTAAAATGACTATAGTTACAGGTCTGAAACGAAATTTATTCAATTTGTCAGTTATATTACATAATACTACCTTTCATAAACACTAGAATTAACTCCTAGATAACATCCTAAACATTTCAGTATCAGTTGGAGAGACCGTTCGCTAACTATAACTCATGAAAGAACCATTTCCAGGCCTAAGTTTATATGAACGTTTACCTTAGAAGCACTCCTGAATGCGACGTTTCTTCCAGGTGCACGTTATCGGTTGTATAGACAAAATTATAGTAGGATTAAAAATAAATTACAGTAAATGTTTTTCGAAATAGGGCAAGCAATAGTAATATTGTATCATAAGTAACCTTCTATAACAAGTAACAACTTCAAGACTAATTGAAGTTTAACGCTTGATAAAATCGTAAAATATTTTATAAGGATAGCTTTGAGCACACAATATATAGACACACAATATAGATACATGAGACTGCGTGTATTCTGTCAGTTGCAAATAGAATCGCCTAATTTCAAGTCAGTTAAGACATTTTAATACGCGACATAGTCTACTTGTTCTGACATAAATGCATAAACAAATGGAACGCAATAGTACTCCGAAAGTTAAAATTTGTTGAGAGGAAAGTTTTGCTAATTTAAATCAATTAAATATGCAAATACAAAACCACAGTTAATGTTGGCTTGTTTTGTTTTTGCATTTAATCGAGATACACTTAATTAATACGTCTGACGTATACAACTTTACACTGAATAGAAAGTGGGAAATGAATTTTGAAGCGGAGTTTAAAATTTGTTTAACGGTTTTATAATTACTGAATGTTTATACATGCATTTACACAATCAGTCTTTGTTCATGAACTACATACATTAAACACAAATAATATGTTTTACTAATTATTTATTTTTTCGCAATTTTAAATTGTGGTAATGATTTTGTTTCAATTTGTTTTTGATTCTAGACACACTCTCACTATTCTCAGGCTACATACGCAAACAAACTTGTACACATATACAGTTATGCAAGTTTCCTCTCCATTCCACTGTCTTTCTCTCTCTCTCTTTGTATCTTTGTTTGTGTATTTTTGTTTGTTTTTATGAATAAAAGTTATCTTCGAAACCAAGGTTAACGTATTTTTAAACCCAGTAAACGTAAAAGTACGTTTTGAAAAGTAAGAGATAAATTCCTTTTAAACAAGTTTTGTAAATGCTATATAAACCCATAATCTTTATAATAGACATTATATTTTCCAGTATAATAATGATCATATCATCTCGTTTAATCAAACCCCACGTTGAGAACATGTAACCCTCATATATTGATATAAGTAGTAAACGAACTGTCATTACTAACATGTTCAAGTTTTTAAATATTCAAGACATTTAGTTTTACGTATTTCTACGCCATATAACCACTTAAACTCTTTAGTAATAACACTTACTTAATTTTTGCAGTATTGTTGACGCTTTAGTAGATGTGCTCTTTAACTGGCCGAATACGTCCGACTAATACAGGGACACACACACTTCTTATTTACGTTTATTATTATTAATACTGTCAAAAAATATACCGCAATCTCTTGTACTTCTCATTAAATATATACTTCCAACTACTGTACAGTACAGCATTTTGTGCGTTTGAAGATTTTAAATTACTTCTAGATTCATTTAAAAAACTAAGAGTGATTCAAAAACTACAGAAGTATGTATGTACAAATAGTTTTCATAAAACATCCGCATATTCACTAATTTCGTAATTAATTTACCTGCTAATTAAAATCTTTAAGTGATAAGAATTGATCTATGTATGGCGCTGCAAGTGATGTAACCTACGGATATTGAGATTAGTTACTGCATCCTGTATGCGCCTTATAAATTACTAAACCACTGATCCGATTGCCATGAAAATTTGTAAAATTGTTGAATACATTCTAGGGAAGGTTTCTGGCATAGTAAGTTACAAGGGCGTAGCCAGGGGAGGCAGTGGGCTCGTGACCCACCAAAACCAATTTATTTTAACAGACAAATATTAACCTACATAACGGCTCGATCTATCTCAATATAAAAAAATTAGTGGTCTCAAAGAGGCCACGAATCCCCTCTAAACCTAATCACTCCCGACGACATAAAATTTGTTTTCAATTTGTATTTTTCATGTAGCAAAATAGCATAAAACATTATTTTCTATCTTTTACAAATATTGATTGCTAAGCAACAATCAGCAAATTATAAAATTGAGAATAAGATCAACACAAGTAGCTTTTTTGAATCACTTGAAGATAAACATCAAAATATTTCGATTTACAAAAATTTAACGTAACGAAATTCCGAGGCTGCTTCTTTCTGTTATACAAGTATATTTTTAAGTAAATTCAAATATTTAAATATTTATATTACAGTACGGAGATACCTGCAGCTAGTCATGACTCTAAAGAAATTCTCCTTTTTATCGTTAAATGGTTACTTATAATACATGAAACTTTATTTAAAATTGGGTAAACAAAAATTTTTATTTAAAAATACTAGAATAATAAAGATAACTCGTATGAATATAATAAAGTTTTGATATTAAAAATGCCGTTCATCATACATCACACAAAGATAAATCCATTTCAAATTCCTCAAAGCAGTTAATTATCCAGTTCACCACAGACGTTGAGTGTAAATAAACTTTTCCAGCCTTTACAGAGCCTTTGGCCTGGAAATAATTAAATTTGACCAATTTTAATTAAAACTGTTTTGGAATATGGAAAGTAAAAACTTTGTTGGCATTAAGGTGACAAGTTGTAACTCAGTAACACAAGTGTAATTGCAATATTAAAGCGTTAAATTCATGCTCTAAACGTCAAAGTCAATACTTTGGCTTTATTACCTTTAGGAATTAATTAACCCTTATATCTCTAAATGACTTTATTTGGAAGTATTGAACTGTGTTTCCGGTATTGTACATCCGTCACTGAAACAAAATGTTTATTTTTTTTAAAATTTTACAAGTGAAATGTATTAATACTTTTTTATTATAACTATTAGAGAACAACGTCGGGATAAGAGACCTGGAGGCCATTGTGGGCATGATGCTGTATAGTGCATCCAGCTGGATAGAGGAAGTTGCACACATCGCGAAATACTAAAGGCTAAAATGAAGATAGTTGAGGTCAACCTAGTGACCAGGCCAAATAGTATTTTAGAAATAGAAACCACTGGGGTTAATAAAGATCGTTCTGACCAGGAAAATGCTAATACAGTACTGCCGTGGTCAGATCTACAAAACGAAGAAGAGGAGGAAGGGTTTAGTGGGTATTCGCCAGGAGACCTACACACAGGGTCTGCCAGGGCAGACTTGATGGTGTGTAAATGCATTCCAACCTCCACAGAAAAAAAACGTCTAGTAATAATAACAAGGGCAATAATAATAACAATATTTTTAATAATAATAGTAATAATATTATCTATAATATTTATTATTAAAATTATGTTTTTGACACGTAAATTCAACTACTGTGTTTCCTGAATAATATGAAAAAAAACTGTGAATAAATGTAGTAACAACTTAAGGAAATTAAATATATGAAGACCGAAGAATTTAATTTTGCCTCAAATAAATCTGATAGTTTTAAAAACATAGAGAGCAATTTCCTAACTGTTGTATAGTACTCCCAACAACTACTCTTTAATTATTCATCAAGTGTTTGTCTCACATTATTTGATGGCGTTCAATCTATGACCCACCATTATAGATAAGAAGGTTTCATTTGTAACCACTAATATAAGTTTAGAATCTATTAGTACATTTATTGTTTGAAATTTGACTTAAATGACATGACTCTAAGTCTATACATATAACTCGTCCATATAGTGTAGTAATACCATTTTAAAAATCCATGTAATTGCGTAGACCTGTCTTCTACCTGGTTGATAACACATCTACTCCAGGTTTTCCACCATGCCCACGCGATTATATGGCGTTCCCCTTTTCCCAGTATCATGTCCTTACTCATGTCCTTTACTTGTTTTACTTAATTTCATCCTCTTCTTACAAAGGTATGTAATAAATAGAAACATTTGTATCATCCCGTTAGAGAGTAGGTCTATCTGGTACACAACGTTGTGACGTCATGTCATCATCTACATTCCCTACCAGGGGATTATATTTCCCTGCCCTAATCTAATCTGAATTCATAATCTGTTTCACCACTTTTAAGCCCAAATAGTTACTGGATCTTTGCCCTTAAATTAGAAAGAAGCTCTACTTATTTGCGTCTCCTGCACACTAACGGGTTTTATATCGAAGTACGGAATATCAACGTTTTATTACGGAAAAACAACAACACAACATCATAAAATAAATAAACCTTTAAAATGTGGTGATTAAGCAAATATTATTGTTAGGAGTTGGTTAAAATAAAATGAATATATAAATCTGCCAGTTAGAATAGAATCTCTGTTCCTCGCGCCATACATGTTATTTAAACATCGAAATAAAAACATTAACTGAAAAATACATGGGTATCGTATTATTTCAATATTCTCTTAACAAATAGACAATCTCTGAATACACAGAAATTTGAATTCTGAAAATAAATTGATTATAGTTTTTGAGCGTGTACACAAAAAATCAACTAGTGGCTATAACATTGAAATGATGTCTACTTTGAAAACAACAATAATTTAAAATGTTAGCTATAAAAATACATATATTTAAATAATGCTGTACATAATTAACATTTTTACTGAATTTCCTCAATGAACAATAAAATTTCTTCTATAAAATTTCTTCTATGACAAATAAAAAGTTAAAGTGCATATGAGTTATTTATAAAACTCCGAAGCTTTCTCAATGCCTTATAATAAGGGTTTGAGTTTACTGTTAACCCTCAAAGTAGAAAACCTACTGTGGTGGCACGATGTCTATCCAAATCTCGTTTTCTATAACTTTCCAAGTCAAGACGACTTCGTGATTTTCTCTTCTACTCTATTGTGCCGCCACTCCTTTGAGAGGAGGTTAATTCACGCGACGAATCTGGTGTTCATTAATGGGAGGTTATATTTGTATTCAGTTTATATTAAAAATAAGGCAAACAGAACCGCTTGTGATTAAGTAGATATAAGAAAACAAAATCATGAATATATTTTAAACAATATTTACCAACCGAGTATAACACGAAAATTGTTTGAGACGCAGGTGGCAATAATCCCATATTTCCATGTTTTGAAAGGAGAAACAAGCGGTGACAATATAAAAGGAACCGAAATAAGGGAAATGCGGATTCTGAAATGAGACGTATTTGCATAATGGTGTCCAAACCCAAGATAGGGTAAAATTAGATTTGCCAATGTGTGCCTGACTGTAAACACACGTCATCAAGTTAACCAATGGTACTATAGTAAGCAAGAATTCAGTTTCGTACCTTATCTGGTATTAATAATACCAGTGTTTCAATTTGTTTTAAAGTGTTTCAGCAGCGTTTGTTTATTATATTATTAGATAGATAGTATATATTTATATTCATTATTATAATTAAATTACATTAATTATTACTATATTCTTTTTTAGGATTATTTTAAAAAGTAGTACTTTTTTAAACACGTTAAAATGTTATTTAAAGTTTGTAAAATGTAACAAACAAATGCAGGCTTATATTGATAACCCGCATGATTAAAATTTATAAAATATTATTTAATAGTTTCTATATTTTTGAGACAAACAAAGAAAGAAATTTTGGCAAGAATGTGTTAAAATTTACTTATAAACTTACATCTTTATCATATTTCATATGATATTCGAAACTCTTTTATATTATTACAAATTTTCTAAATTGCATTCTTCATCTATATTACTATTTCTTGGTAATATGTATTTACAACTTCATCCATTTACATTTACTTTAGTTAATCATTGTTTTCACCATATAATGTAATTATCCTACTAGAAACTGTTCCGATGATTACAGTTTGTAACTTGAATATTATTTGTCAGCTTTTATATAATTAAAAAAAAAATCTATAATAGTAATTCGCAAATACATTGCATAATAGCATCAACAACCTTTTTTGTATTATATCTATTAAGGTTTCATGCCCATTTGTATTATAAGTAATAATACGGTGGCTGAGTGGTCAACTAACGAGAACAATTGACTACTTACCTAAAGGTCCTGGGTTCGATCCCGCTAGTGCCAAACAATTCCTGCGTGCTTTTCAGTCTCCAGGGCGTCAGCTTTTGAACTTAACCCTTAACTGACACCATACGTCTCAGAGACGGTCGCGAATTTAAAAACCCGTGTATCTTCCGCCTTCGAATTTTTTGTGCGTCCCCAACCCGTCTACCTTTCAGGTGAGTGGTATAGTTTGTGTAGTGAAGGTCCTGTTTGTTTTTGTCTGCGTTTGCCTTTTCCAAAGCCATTTTAGTGTAGTGCGTCCCATTCTCCCGTCTCTCAGACGTATCGTGTCTGTTAAGTAACATTATTCGTTCATTCCAAACTTTGTATATAGTGTTTTTAGTGTAAGTGTGTGCTTTTTTACGTTTTTTTAAAAATAAATACGGATTATCAAAACCCTGATAAACCTGGTCCATCACATGGAAGACCAGTTATGAACTTAGTAACTGTGAATAGTGATGGGTTCAATAACGATCTTGAGAATTTGATGTATGATGTTTTGGAAGGGCCTTCAGAACCTGATCCATACGACAGCGATAGAGATCCAGATTATCAATATGATAGCGAACACGATTCCGAATCAGAACAGGAGGGCGAAGAAAATTATGATGTGTACCAAGAGTCGTCTAACGAGCATCCAGGTGTGATAGATTCTTCTAGTATTGAACCCCTGATTCAGGAAGATGGATTTTTCTATGGAAAAAAATACGTAACAGAACACAATTTAAATGAAATAAAGTGCACCAGCCTCTAAATGTTAGAACAATAAGGCATAATATAATTGTGCAGTTACCAGGTCTAAAAGCTCCTGCAAAAAAATTGGGAACTAACCCTACTGTTGAGGACGTGTGGGGACTTTTGTTTTCTAATGACATTTTGAATAAAATTATTATGTGGACAAACAAAAAGATTACTTCGATCAGGAGTAATTTTTCAAAACCTCAATCTTACTCATCTGATTTGTATATGATAGAGTTGAGAGGTTTCATCGGACTTTTGATATATACGGCTATTTTCAAATCTAGCAACGAGTCAATTGACAGTTTTTATTGAACTGATGGAACAGGTCGAGACATATTTAGTTGTACAATGACCAGAAATAGATTTTTATTTTTGGCATTACGATTTGACAACCCTGTTGATCGTGAGGGAAGGAGAGATGAGGACCCTACAGCTGCAGTTTCCAAAATATTTACTAAATGTTCTGAGAACTCCCGACTCCTTTATTCTCCTGGTCCAACGATGTGCGTTGATGAAATGCTGGTCTCTACGACATTGAAATAGCTTTACATTATCACAAATTACGATGTTTAGATTACAAAATAAATATTTTAAAGAAAAAACAATTGTCCGGTAAAGAAATTTTTTTTGTTAGTAATATTAAATTATTTTTAATCGATTTTAAGCATCACTTTGTAAAACGCACTAATATATTAAGATTATGTCATTAAAATATGTTTTTTAAAAGTGTTTAATGATCACTAATTCCAAAATACATAATGGTGTCTGTCAGACGTATGGTGTTTGTTAAGTAATGTTTTAACATGGTGTTAGTTAAGTGTTAATTACCTTAGTCAATGCTATAGTAATAGTTGGCTACTGAAGTCTAGTTCTGGCCACATTGTCTTCCTTAAATAGCGCAACCCCAATCCAAATAAGGCAGTATTACGCCCATACATCTTAAGCGATATCACCGTTGTAAAAGAATCAATATTAATATCTATTAGTTTATTATACTACCTCAATCTCATTTTTTTCTTTTACAAATTGATTAAAACCTCTCCTTTTCCTATCTGCTCAACTCTCCTTGTTTACCTTATAACCATTATATAATAATAATAATTATTATGTTTTCTATAGAGAATAAATTCTACAGAAAACCCTCAAAGCAAAAGGAAGACTTAGAACAGAAGTAGAAGAAAGTTGTTAAATAATTTTAAAATATTCTGAAAATAAATTGAAAAGCGACAAAGGGATGATTTAAAAAAATCGGGTTGCAGACAAGTAGAAAAAAACTATAGTTATTCTTGACCTCTGTTTGATTAAATATAGTTTAAACATACATTTTAATACAATAAAAATATTGAAAAGAACCCCAACACCACAAAAATAATCAAAAATAACAAATAAAACAAGCTACTTAAGATTAAACTCATCATTCTAGTTTGTAACTTCTTGTGTGCTAGATTGTGTTTTGTAACAAGACCCTCTGATGATGATGACATGGTCATCGAAATGTACATAAGGGTTTAATCTTAAGTGACTTGTTTTATTTGTTATTTTTGATTATTTTTGTGGTATTGGGGTTCTTTTCAATATTTTTATTGTAATATATTGTACCACTGTGCTCTTGATATTGTGTATACATTTTATTATTCCTTTTAATATCTATAGAATGGTAACGGTAATCTATCAAATAATAATGAAACTATTATTATCATAAAATATTATTCTTAGGAATAACGTTAAATACATATGTCTAACTGTTCCTCATGTCCTTATTGTTCTTAAGAAAAAAACTTCGTAAAGTTTAATAATTTATATAGAATGTTCTTCTAAGGGCTTGCAAAAACTGCTTTTCTGTCAAGTAATATTGAGTTTTTTTAAAACTAATACATAGTACTCTAGTACGATATGTTTCCTTGCAAAAAAATGAAATTTATAATTTAATTATAATTTATTTATAGTTAAAGTGAAATATTAAAACGGGATTTGTTGACTATTAAATATATATATATATATATATATATATAATTAAATTTATTTATAAATATATATTAAATATATATATATATATATATATATATATATATATATATATATACCCACCCACCCACACACACACAAACATATATATATATATATATATAAATATATATATATATATACAGAGAGAGAGAGAGAGAGAGAGAGAGAGAGAGAGAGAGAGAGAGAGAGAGAGAGAGAGAGAGAGAGAGAGAGAGAGAGAGAGTCTACAGGAAGACTTATATTTTATTGCTTGCTCTTTGAGAATTGATATCTACTAGCGACACTTTTCCATATTAAACGTGTTTGTGTAGAATATGAGTTTAACGTGGAATTGTTTACCCCGTAAGAAACAATTCGTCTCCAAGACTAATATAATCAAAGTTTGTCGTGTTTGTTGGAGAAGAGAGAGAAAACTGTCGCTTGTCTGGGTCATAAAATAGTTTAGGTTTACAGAGTCGCCTCATTGTCTTGCGCAAATTACGATTGGAACAGAAAATTGGAAACTAACAATTAACTAATCTTTTAATATTACTATATACATTTTTTATAATGTAACTGTGTTAATAAACAAATTGTCACTAAGTAGCCTTTGCTAACATACCGATACATAACACCAACATGTTGAACAATAACTTGATAAGTAAAGTGATACATGTGGCACATGATAACGTTACATAACGTGATACATGTTAAACATTATTATGATACATAGCACGATGTGAAGCATGGAATCTATACATAAAAATAAACATGATTAACATATTACCGATAAATAAAGTGATACATGTGGTACATGATAACGATACATAACGTGATACATGTTAAACATTATTATGATACATAGCACGATGTGAAGCATGGAATCTATACATAAAAATAAACATGATTAACATATTACCGATAAATAAAGTGATACATGTGGTACATGATAACGATACATAACGTGATACATGTTAAACATTATTATGATACATAGCACGATGTGAAGCATGGAATCTATACATAAAAATAAACATGATTAACATATTACCGATAAATAAAATGATACATGTGGTACATGATAACGATACATAACGTGATACATGTTAAACATTATTATGGTACATAGCACGATGTGAAGCATGGAATCTATACATAAAAATAAACATGATTAACATATTACCGATAAATGAAATGATTCAGGAACTTGATACCGATATATAACTGGCTTACATTTAAAATAACCGTTCCTTTTAAATGTTAGGAGATGTATATATATATATATATATATATATATATATATAAATATATCTTATTTTGTGTGTGTGTGTGTGTGTTATTTACTAAAATTAGGAAACTGACATGCTTTTATAAGACAGTATTAATCTGTTGAAAGAAACATGGATAGCTTTAATTATATACACAGTATATATATTACATGGTTTTATATCAATCATGACTATTTTATAAAAATCACACCACTATTATATTTGTTTTTGTAAATCCAATTAACTGCATTAATGTAGTATTTACTAATACATTGTGTAATAATATTTTCGAACCAGTTCTAACTATATAATTTCATTTAGTTTATATAATTTCTTTATTATAGCCATATCAATTGATTTAAGTGTAACAAAATTTATTGTTTAGATTGTTTAAACTTTATGTCATGAAATGTATTGGAACATGTTATCACGGCTCTGATCCTGAGTCTCACTAGCATTATATGAGACGTCCGTTGCTGCGACAGAAAACGATCATTATTCATATTCATATTTTATATAAATAAAATTAAAAATTAACTATTGGCACAGTAATTTGGCTAATCAATATTCACTATGTTACAGCAACATAAAATACAACTAACGCCCGTATGTATTTTGCTAAAAATCTTTAATATCCTCATAGACCCTTCTAGAGTGTACGGACGTAGTTTCTGGCTAAATAACATAATAACGACTTCAAGAATAAGGACTTGGATACCCATAGTCCATTTTATATTAGTTATTTACAATAATTTCATATTATTTTTCAACTTTGTATTATTTTAGAAATTGTGAAAATACAGTTAACACTAACCGTATGATAAATATTATTAAATCGAATTATTGCAAACGAGATTTATTTTCAGAAAGTAGTCAGTGACCTAATATGTTATTTTATTTGGTTTTAGATCAGTAAATTTTTATTTATTCACGCTTTCAATAAATTGAGTTCATTGTTTGAATTAATAGATTGTATTAATGTTTATATTTTTAAATGTTCTCTTACGACAATAATACATGTATACAAAAATAGATTATATATATATATATATATATATATATATATATATATATATGAATGTATGTATGTATTTATTTAAGGATATCTCTTTTTATATTTAAAGTACAAATATAAATTTGTTATAAGTATATATTTTTAGATAAGGCATTTTATACGGAAAACTTCATTGCACATTACATTTATAAAGTAGAGTGATGAGGCTATAAATAAACATAAGTAACCTCGCCTCTTGCACCTCAAATTAACCGAGAAAAGTATGTAAATTTACTCTATAAATCTGTCCGCATGGAACCTATGTTTACGGCTGAAGGAAGGGAATTTATTGTATTTAAGGAGATTTAAATAATGCTATAATATAATAACTCCTATCTAATAAGACGTTTTTTTAATGACAACTTAAAATGTGTGTTATTTATACGTAAAGTAGTGTGAATAAAGTTTCCAATAATAATTATCTTGAAACCGTTACATTGAAAACCATTTTATATACTAATTTGCGAGAAAATATATTGGAAAATAATAACTATAGGTAAACATAAAATCATAAATCAGAAGTGATTGTGTGTCTCCTATTTCATTCCTATCGTTCAGTCTAGCACTAGACGTTCCCTGTATAATATCAGGATCTTTATATTCAGTTATTATTTTAGTATGATTGTTGTATATAATTATATTATAATATATGTGTAAAAAATAACCAAATCCCTAATTGCTTTATAAAGCATATATATATATATATATATATATATATATATATATATATATATATATATATATATATATACATATATATATATATATATATATATATATATATATATATATATATATATATATATTATATAGATTAATAAAAATCTTCACTTTTAGAATTTATAGATTTACGTCATGTATATTACAATCTCGCCGAATTCATGTTATATATTCTAAACTTTTAAGTAATTTTGACTGAACATAAAACCTGGGCATACTTTTATATTAATTATCAGGGGAAGAATAGGCAATCGAAATGAAGGTTGCATATTGTCTAACCTGCGCCTTCTACTTTCATTGTAAGACTACTTTGAAATTAAATTACGACAATTCAGAGAAGAGTAAATACATTTTGAAATAACGTAAGGACGGATTAGTGTAAGATAATAATTTATAGTATAAACAACGTTTTCAATCAACCATAAAAAATCATATTAGGCCAGTAGATAAGTGGTTCGCAGAACGTATTAAAAACATCGTATGCGTATTATATTATATTGTTGGCTAGTAGCCATAAGGTTTTATATATTATCAAATATGTATGGTGTCCATAATTAAATGAATATATATAAAATCATATAAACGGTAATTCAAACGTACCCGTTAGCGGCCTTACATTGTAGAACGCCAGTTGTTTAACAAGCCGACAACAGTTACAATCACCGAGTTACGTTCAGATACAAAGTTCCGTAACTACCTCGTTCTAGGCGACAAACACCGCGACTTGTATTAGCCTTTGAGCTAAGTTAACTTTGCCAAACTCATGATTACGCTTCTTAGCAGAAACGGCGCTGCTAGGTGGATCGTTTTACCACGTACTTGTTTCAATTACAAGGAGGGTTGCGAACGTCTGGAAGGAGATTGATTTAGCTGTTTCTATGTACAACATGTATTTAAAATTCCACCCACTTACACACACATGGTTACTAAGAAATTACATTTTCTATTGCACTCCATCTTATACTATGATTAAACACTTTAAATCTAAATAACGAGTTAATTAAACTTAAAATAAATATATTTTTAAATTGAAAGTTAGTCCTGACGTACAAACAATTACATATTAGTAATTAGAAGTAACGTTGTGAGTATAATGTACAAAAATAAACACTAAGATTCAATTTCCCTTAACTTAACTGTTTATTGGGCAGCGTAGTTTTGGTGCTAATGTTACCACGTTGCTAGTGTCAGTCTCATTTATATCAGAGCTCTACGTTTAATGTATTTATTGTTGCCTATATTTTACACCTAATACTTGCTTCTTCAGTTTCTTCTCAGTAAAAATGGCATTTGTTTTATGGGAAACGTTTATTACTTCTTGCCTTTCTTTGAGCCCATCCACTTATTCGGTACTGATGGAAGGTTATTTCTAACACTACAAAAATATCGTGGAGGCCTATTCTTTTATATTTCAATGGCTTAGTTATGTATAATTATTTAATCACGTACACAAAATGCATGCTTCATGTACAGCTTAAAACATGAGGCATATAATACGTATAACGTGTTATTCGACAAGTAATAAATATAATGTATTTTCATTTTGCATATTTTAGTCTGCATATATACTACCCAACTTATACTTTACAAACATATTAAAGCAGAAGGCGGGGCGATGATAATAAAGACAAATATGAAATTAGTTGTGTTAAATCAAAGTAAAACGCTTTTCGCCTTTGTGCACACTTTTACTCACTTAAATATTATTTTAACAACAATTTGATCATAGTTACCTCTCTTAACACCTCCTTGAGGGTTTATTAGTAAAGGTAAACTTCCATGACACTCGATAAGGTTCAAGGGAAAGTACTAAAAAAGAAAAACATTTGGGACAGCAATAAACAAGGGACATCGTCTCTATTCTACGGGAGAGCCGGTAAATAGGAACTAGAGCAGCCAATATGGTCTGCTTAACTATACACTTAATTTTTCAAAATATCACCTAATTACAAAATAAAATATTTATTTTATATAAATACGACGATTCGACCTCTTATTTGTTGCACTTATAAAGCCTGAAACAGTTATACTATAAAAAACGAAGTCCTCACATGTATAACTTAAATTTTCAATGTAAGAGGGTAAATTTTCAATGTCATTCATTCTACAACATCAAGAGCACAGTGGTACAATATATTACACAAATATAAGTGAAAAAACCCCAAAACCACAGACATTAATAAAAAAATAACTAAAAAAAGTTACCTAAGATTAAATCCTTATGTACATTTTGATGACAAAGTCATCATCTTCATAGGTTCCTATTACAAAAGTACAATCTAGAATACAATGAAATTACCATAGGTTATTAATATATTTATTATAATATATAGGTTATTATTAATATAGGTCAGTCTAGTTTCTTAATATCTTTGTATTCTAGATTGATCTTTTGTAATAGGAACCTCTGAAGGTGATGACTTTGTCATCAAAATGTACATAAGGATATAATCTTAGGTAACTTTTTAAAGTTATTTTTTGATTAATTTGTGTGGTTTTTGGAGTTTTTCACCTATATTTTTGTATTTCATTCTAGACTTAACTAAAATATCACATTCAGCTATCTATCTAGCAATCTTCTTAAAGTCAGAGGCGAAGAAAATAATACTTACATTGTCACAGAACAATTAATTTGCTTGTGCAAATCCTGTCGATTTTCCAAGTACAACAACTTAATATGTTGCTAAACGATACCGACCAAGAAAATCGTTGATTTAAGCTGGTTGTTTTTGAAGAAAAAGACTTAAAAACAAAATTCAATTGGATTTTAGTATACAACTTTGCCTTATTCTCTATAGCTAGGACATTGATTAATTTCTATTATTTAAACATTTTCTATTGAGTTAATGCATGGATTTTCTTTGTCGAAAGCTAATTTCTAACAACATATACATTGCGTGTATGTGTATGAGTGTGTGTTTGTGTGTGTGTGTGTGTTTGTGTGACTGTAGGTGCGTGTGTATGTATATTTATTTTATATTTCAATTATCCTTTCAGTTTTAATGAATAGCTCATAGACGTTTCTGCAATTTATATCCAAAGAACCGTAGCTAAACATTATTAATAATTGAGAAAGAAGTCCAACTTTAGGAAAGATAATAGGTTGGGCATTAAACTCTAAAGAGCTGCCAAAGAGATATATTTCCTGAGAAATCGTCTAGTACGTCATAAGGCTTCAGAGAGTTTCCTGATCTTGTGGCTACAGGTTCCAAAGTTTAGTGTTTTGAAAGATGGTTATAAACTTGCCAAGTAAAATATAAATTTATCATCTGTAAACTTCCAATTCTACGTTGTGGTAGAGAACAAGGTTTCTTTTTAGAAACAACGAACTTCTTTTTGGAAAATAAGCTTTTTCGATTTACTTAAAATACTTGACATTTCGAATTACAGTTATACTTTTAAATTATTTACCCTTACCCAACCTTAAAATTCATCCACGCTTACTCTCAGAGGAATTAACAAACAGTATAGGTTGTACATTAACAATTCGTTATATATATATATTTATAGAGAGAGAGAGAGAGAGAGAGGGAGTGAAAGATTTAAAGTTAAATATTGGCATACAAAATGTTATCTAGTTGTCTGAAATGAGTTGTTGCGATAAAAATCAAAAATGTATGTAAAATTTTAATTTAGGGACCCACGTAATTTGAATAATATTCATACAAATTCCATAATTAAGTGATATCAAATGACATGATATTAAATGATATTTTAAAATTCCATAATATCATTTTTTATCAAATTTATTTAATTTTCCGTTTTATAGGATAATAGAATAGAAGAAACATTTTTCGTATTTTAGTGCTTGTGTTTTTGAATGAAGTTGTGCTTGGATCCACCTGAACAAACGTTTTTTTTTTGTTTAGCATGAAATTGGAATAAAACACAATTTAAAGTTTGTGAATGAAATAAATACAATTTTCACAAATTTGGATGTTCCAGTTTAAACAACTGAAAACGTATATGAACGTTACGTTAAACGTTAACATTTATTTCAATTTAACCTACGTTAGTAATATAGTCTTGGAGGTTAGATATTACTTTGTTACTTTTAGATTTTTATACTATAGATTTGCCACTTTTATTTAAGTTACACTCTAACATTATTAAATTTACATTTTTGTAAACTTAATTTACTCACTACAGACGTAGTATCTTTAAGTACATTTTAGTTTACAGTTAAATCGCAATAAGGATGCGTTCTCTAGCTTCTTCCCTAAATGTTCTTGTAGTCGAAGGAGAATCGTTGTCAGCATTTGTACCAACTGTTGAACTAATACTTTCCTACTTCAAGTAGAAATTGTTTACTTTCTTAAATTTCTATAGCAATAAATTTAACTTATGCACTATTGAGGTTTTATCTTATTGTATTTATTTACATTTTGTTTAGAGCAAATAATGATATGTTTTTCTAGCTTCTTCCTAATAGCTTCTTCTATAATGCTTTTATTACTCGAAGGAGAATCGTTGTCAGCAGTTAGTAACAGTTGAGGCGATATTTTCGTAATTATTTGGCAATTTACTTTAAAGTTTTTCATACCAATTATTCATCGGCCATTATGCCACTTTTGTTTAATGTAAAGGAAGCGTTAAGTTCAAGCACACAATGGATCCGCAAACATAGAATAGCTAGAGAAGTCCCTTCCTGTTCCTGTAAGCCTTTGCACTTCCTGTCCCGAGTGTTTCCAGTAGAATAATTACACGCTATTATCTGTTGTTCAAGACAAAGCCATCCTTATTTAAATATAAATAATACATGAAAGTTGATATATATTTATAGGAAGCGAATGTTTTTCACAAATTAATAAATATGCATTGTTACTTTACATATATTAGACCTATTCCAAAATTCAAGAAAACATTCTGGTAAATGTTTATGAAGACGTAACAAAAATACTGAGACAAATTCATTTTAAATATAGCCTTATTATTATTCTCCCGTCATGTAAAATATTCACAGCTAAATCAACTCTTTCAGACGGGAAAATAAAATCATTTTAAAAAGTAAAATAATTTTCTTTAGCATTTGTTACTAGCTCCCTTACAACTATCTGATACAGCTTATAAACTGTACCACACATTAAATTGTACTATACAGGCATAAATTATTTAAGCTCATACCTTGATGTAATTCAAGCTTGATATTGGGAAATAACATAAATGCAATGTAAAGAGAACGGCTCTTGCAAACTGATATGGTCACTGTACAGTCTTGTGTTTAGGGTATTTCACATAACCATCAAGTATAATAGCCATCCTAATGAGGCAAGACAAGACGTCATCGCCAACCGAGACAGTTAAACCTCCACTAAAAATAAAGAAAAATTGTAAGTGCTAATGGTGTAGTTTATTTAAAGATATATATATATATACATATATATATATATATATATATATATATATATATATATATATATATATATAAATATTTATATTAAACCTATTTTATAAAACACATGTACTCGTAATTAGTCAGTTATTATATAAAATTGATTATTGTTTGTTTATATTTGTAAGATATTTTATAAAAAAAATATTTTATATTTATAGTGGTTGAAACTGTAAATACAATTAGGATATTAGTTTAATTGAAAATGTATTTTTATCGAAACGAAGTAAACAAGTAACTTTGCAAAATAATAATTTACAACCGTAATAAATTCACAGAGTAATTAGTTGAAACAAGTGGGAACTTCTTCAGTGCGTATGTGTGTCAAGGAGGCCCGACAATTTTAAATTGACTAAAATAGCTAAAGTGATATATAATCCAAAAGCATAAATAACTATGTAAAGTAAAAAAAGTAGCATCTAAAAAATAAAATATTTTTGTTCTATGTAAATAACTGATTCATAGTTCTGTAATGGTTCTGTCGCATACCCGCTCCCAAGGAACCACAGATTTAACTTCTGTGTTCAATATTCCAATTTTTGTAGACAGCATAAGAAATTGTCAACAGATCCACCATCAAGATTTCATAAGATAATACCCTAAAATAGCTTAGACGCAAAGTGCTCCTGTATAAACTGTGACTTGGTTGTTCCTGTAACTGATATTTTCTTTTTAGAGTTTTCTCGTCATTCTCATCCCTCAACACTTCCATTGTTTCATCTCAAATGTATGACTAATCCTAAATTTCTTCGTAACCCCATGAGGGTGTTTGAACGCTAGGGGCTGGCTTTAAGAGCTATGAGCGGGATCTAGAAGGGCAAAAACAAAAAAACAAAAACCAAAAAAAAAATGGAAAAAGCAATAAAATAATTATCAGAAAGCAGAGTTAAATGTTCAGAGTGTGTTCTGGCTACCAATTTGAATTAATCGTGCCACACATTACTTCGTCTAACAAAACTCTTACTCTGGGCTGAAAACTGTGTAGAATTAGCTTAGTGTAAGAATCTAATACTTCTTCCTAAAACCTTGTGCTGAAACGGTTTGTGCATTACAATAATACATGGACATAGCTTCATCTGATTCATATTTTTTCAAAATAGACTGAATGAAAAAAAAATTGAAACATATTGTATGTCTATTATAAGAAACTTATTTCCGAATAGTGATTTTAAAAATACATGTATGTATTCTAATATAGCTTCTAAGTTTAAATTAATTTTAAAACTTAATGGTTAACTGTGGAAAAATAAAAATAATTTATTCAAACTTAAATAGAAAGCGAGGTACAACAAAATGAAACCACCTGGATAATGTTGCTCAGGCAATAAAGTTGAGGAATTAACATATTCGTCCCTTAGCAAGGGGAATACTAGCGTACGGTATTTAATGAAGCAATTTGAAACTTAATAATTTCGTTTGGAAAAATAATGAAAATTTGCTTCCTTTGAGAACGTCTTTCTTAAACAGAAAAACAATTATATCGTAATGTAAATTGAATTATGTTACTTAATAAATTCTTGATATTAAAAACATACTCAGTAGCCAAACAAACTAAATTTTATTATTAAATCTGAATATAAATAAATAAAGTAATGAACTTTTAACTAACTTTGTGAAGTGTAACAATACAATTTTACTATCCACTAGCTTTAAGTAGTAAAAAATAAGTTGTACAAAAAAATTATTTTTTTCCTATGTAGAGGCTACTTTCCACTTGAACACCTTTCTACTCTTCATTTCAACACAGCTTTTCTGGAAGACTCTATATTTTTCATAAGTAATCTTCATTTACAGTTACATTCTTATAGTTCATATGCTTCTCATCTTATTTGAGTTTCTTATTAAAACCAGTTTTCAATATTTTTTTTCTAACAAGTAATAATGTAACTGCCATAGAGGATTGATCCTTGCGGCAGCTGATTTACCGTTAATTGTCTAACAAAATTAACAGCAGCTCCTAAGAAAAAAACCCTTTTCATTTCAAGTCGTAGGTCTAATTTTAATACTCTTTTACACTTTGAACGAATGATATTTCCCACTGTTGAAATTCTTACCTTTTTAATTTCGGAGCACTTATTTAAATACTCTAGCCTCATTTCCTATCTTGTTATACATCTCACCAATATGTCTCTCAATATATTATCAATTATTTATCAATATGTTAAATATAAATGTCAATATAAAGTATATGAATAAATGTAAGATAATGAGTGGATGTGTCTTAAATACAGTCTATATTCCTAGGAGAAAGAATTATTATTTTGTAACTTTTCATGATTTTAACATATTTAACAATATTCCCAAGAAATTCGTACACATTCAACAGTTAAAACAACATTTGTCAGGAGTTAGAAATGTTTATGGAAAAAGTGTTTAAGTACATCTATGCTTTCTCTAAAAACTAGTCAGAAAATAAGATTTTTAATATATAAAAATGGTCGTAGAATTCGTTTAAATTTGCAGATAAATGAGAGTCACATCCTTCACCTCGAACATACATGCACGGTGAGAAGAATCATGTTATCAGAAGACTAATAGAGGTCTCGTAGAGAGTGAACAGGTATAGCAAGCACTAGATGGTAAACGTGTACTACATATATAGTGAAAAACATGAGTACAAAACAAAGTACTTTAGGCGACGATAAAAAAGACGATATGGCTAAATCCTTCTTGGTCAGAGAATGTAAATTTACTTGAATGTGAATTGACAATGGTTTTACAAAACTGGTTGAAACACTAAGTTATACAAAAATACACTTTTATCTTATTTTTATTACAGAAAACGTCCATACAATTGTTTGAATGCTAACATTTTAAAGTGTTATTGTTTTAATGAGCTAGACATTATTTCAATGATTACGGACACAATTGGCTACAGTTTTATTTACTCAAAATGTATAATCAGCTGATTTTCAGAATTAGATTTTATTTATTCTGAAATTTCTCTGATAGTCAAGAAGAAATTTAAACAGTACTGTACGCTTGTATTTAGCAGTTAATGTTTTGATTCCGATATTTAAAAAAATATTTGTGGCGCGGAGCACAGAGATTCTACTCTAACTGGCAGTTTTTTATATTCAACAATAATATTTATTTAACCACCATATTTTAAATGTATATTTATTTAGTAAAACAGTGAAATTGCTATTACACGACAAAACGTTGTTTTTCGTACTTAGTGTATGTAATCCGTTACATAAAAGTCCTTGGAACACGTTAGTTTATACAAAAACCAAATAAGTATAACTTGTTTCTAGTTTGAAGGTGGGTACCCAGTAACTGTTACGGGCTACAGAGGACAGAAAAGGGTTATGAATATAGACAGGGTTGGAGTAGGTAAATATAACCACTTGTTACGGGATATGGAGGATTATATCATGACGTCCGCGTATATCTATAATATAAAGTTAGCCTTTTGTTCGTCTTGAAGGTTATTTAGTTTAAATTGTTACTATTAATTTGGATTTTGAATTTATTTTAGGATATTTGTTTTTAGTAGCTTATGGTTTGGAGTTGTAATACGTTTAATGTAACTTACAATTTTCTTGATACTGTGTATATTTTGACTATTTAAAAAACATTATTATGGCAAAAAGTGCATTTAGAAAGAATTCGTTTATACGAGAAATATGTTAAATTATTTATTCCGATACAAATCTCACATTGTATTGAGAAATTAAATTATCTGACATGTTAAGGGATATATTTTTAAGATTGGTTTATTCTCAGTGAGTTTTATATAAACCGGTGGATAGCGTGTATGAATGACTCAAGAGTGATTGTTTCCTTCGTGAAAGTAGACTTCCTCTTTCAAAAATATATACTAGGTTCTTTTAGCTGTAGCTATCTACAGTAAAATGTGAAATATAACCATTTTAGGCGCTACTTAACCAACTCGCTAGAATAAATTCTAAAATAGGATCCAAAATATCCAACACACATCTTTAAAGATTAAATTAAACATGATCATCACAGAGAAACTTCATAAATCAAGATAAGAAATCTTCCCAGCTGATTTTGTGTTTTCACTTTCCAGTACAGATTGAGTTACTGAGCGCTCTGTGCTTGCTCCGGCAGTAAATAACTGACAAGGATTAATTTCTCTGTATCCTTTATTACGGAAATATTTTTTTGAGTTTCCTTACGTTGAAATGGTAAATAAGATGAAACTGCCTTACTTCACTGCACGACTTGATGCACTAGTGTGTGTACAGTATAAACTAATATTTTCAAACATAATTTAACTCATACATTTTATAGTTTGTTAAACATTTAAATATTGGCCCTAAATATAATACGAAAGGCGTGGTGCTTATGTAGTGCATATACCTTATGCAGCAAAATAAACAGTATGGGAACTGAATCATCTATAGTACCCTTCTGTCAGATATAGAGTCATCTTAGTCGTTTTATAGGAGACCTTAGAAAATTTTGTTGTACGCGAAACTAGTATCTCTTTCATCATGGTTCCACCACTGCTCAGGCACTAAGACACCATTGGTTTCCTTCAAGTCAAATTGAACTGAGGTCATAAAGTAGAATATGCTTAAACACATGCCTAACCGATGAAAATAAAAGTAAATAAAACGAAATCTTACAACTGTTTCCGTATTGTAATGCTACACCTGTAAAGCAGATAGTTAGTCCATAATAGAAAATGATAACCAGTTTCTGTGGTTTCTCAACATTCACTGGCATCCGTTATCTCATATCCGATTAATTCGCAGTGAGAGGAATCCACTGGAACACAACCTTCTTTCCAGAATAATCAAATTTCGAAGTATGCTCTGCAACACATTCACGCGGAAAGAGTTCCCGAGCCTATGGCAGGGAGTAAGCACCTATAGATTTCGAATCTGTGAGAATGCAAATGCTCTCAACGCTCTTCAGGGTCAAACTGGTGACTGACGCCGAAATAAATGCAAGTAGCTCAGCATCCGTGCTCGACCCAACATTCACTGGAATGAGGTACCTTTCTCCCGATGGTTCATTGAGCACTTCGGAGCCTGACTTCCCTCGAGGCAGATACCCTGACCCATCTGTGTATAGCACGACATGACGTTTGTATGTGTGGACCCATAGTATTTTTTTGAGCTCTGGATATTATAAATTAATTGGTGTATATAAAGTTATAAATACAAGATAATTACAAGACAAAACTCATAACACTAAATCATCTAGAAACACAGAGAAAATTTAGGGAATAAAGCTTTGAATTTTGTGATCCAAATTATGAATCCATAGTATGTAAGTTTGCGGCATAAATCTTTCTTTACAGAGGGTGTAAAAGGGCAGAAAATAGGGAATTGTGTGAAGTCATAAAACTAGTCATAATATGGCTACAGACTGTCCCTTAAGAACTTTACAGGCAATAAGGAACGTGGAATTGAATTATTAATATAAGGTGTCTATAGGTTCATTAAAAATACATCTTCAAGCACTTATAAGTTATTAAATCAATTTTTCCAGTTGAGCAGATATTTTAATAACATTTCCTAAATGAAAATAATTTTAAGTAAATACTTCCGCAAATTAAAAAAAATTATCTCGTTTTTGTTTGAAGATTAAAAATTGTTTAATAATATTTCCTAACAACTGCAATAAAATTATTTATTAAAGCCTTATATACTTATATAATTAGAGTTATGTATTTTAAGCCAAAAGATGTTTTTAACAAAATATTTTCCAAATCGCATATTAAGTTTAATGTTTTTTTATATCTATTAATAGATTCTACAAATATATTGTATGTTACAATTGAAACCTACTTATCAGAGAATAGAGAATCATAGATTGTACTCCACGAAATAATAGTGTGCTTAGAACGTATAGAAGGCTACACAAATGTTAAAGTGTAAACATTAAACAAGAGTTGCTGTTTTTTTTACAGCAGTTGGAAAAATGTTCTTTTTATTTTTTTTAAACTATCATATTTGTGGAAAATCAGTTCCTTTGATTTTTATATGTTCAATTTTCTTACTTTGATGCAATATTTAGTAACAAATTCTTTTCATTATATACAGAACAAATAGTAGTTAGTTAGACGCGTCACAAACATAATGATATTAGTAAATATTCTTGTTATTACTATTGTTATTGTTAATATTTTATTACTATTACTAATTCTATTAATCTTATGATGATCATCATCATCGTCGTCACCATTACAACTAATATTATACTTTTAATGTTTTAAAAATAAACTGTGATCAGAAAAATGCCAGAAATACAGTTCAACATTAACAAATAAAATCATTTAGAAATAAATAGGTTAATTAATTCTTAGATGAAGCAAAGCCAGAGTATTTACTTTGACATTTAGAACACGAATTTGAACGCTCTAATATTGCAATTACACTTGTCTAACTGAGTTACAACTCGTCGCCTTAATGTCAACAAGGTTTTTACACTCCACAGTCACAGAAGAGTTTAAATTAACATTGGTAAAAATATTGAAAAGAACCCCAATACCACAAAAATAATAAAAATTCAAATATTTTTGATTATTTTTGTTGTATTGGGGTTCTTTTCAATATTTTTATTGTAATATATTGTACCATTGTGCTCTTGATATTGTGTAATATTGGTAAAATTCAATTATTTCCACTCCAAAGGTTCAATAAGGGCTACAGTTGTTTATATATACTCGCGTTTATAGGGAATTGCATAATTAACTGCTTTGAGGGATTTGAAATGGATTTAATATTGTATTAAGCATGATAAACTGCATTTGTGATCTCAAAAGTGTATTATAATCATACGAGTTAATTTTATTATTATGCCTTTAGTATTTTACATATTAAAGTTTTAATTTACCTAATTCTAAATTTATGTTTTATAATAATATTATAAAGTTTTTTTTCAACAATTAAAACGAGAATTTCTTAACAACCATAATTAAAGGCGAAAGCGTCTCTTTCTGTAATATAAATATTTACATATCATTTCAATTTCCTTAAGATAATATAACTAAGAAGAACAGCCTCTGGCTTTCGTTACGTTACAAAAATACGTAAAATGAGATTTCTTGATGTTTATCTTCAAGTGATTAAGATAAAAGCGTCTTGTATTTATCTTATTCTCACATCTTCCACTTGTTTAACCTTTAATAATGAAATATGTGTCTACATCTTTAGCTTTACTCAGTGGGCCGAGCAACTTGTAAAGAATTCATATTTTAACCAAAACTAATATTAGCTCTCATTTAATTCTTTTGACTTTAAAACGAGTAACGTTCTAACATTTCTATACCGTACACTAGAAAGGTAAACGCACTGCATTTTGGCTTATATTCCGCCAAAAAGTTATATATTGCTACGTTCATCAAACATCTCTGCCCTTATGTGTAGCTAGCTCTTCACATGTTTGTCTTATTTTTTCGTGGTAGTTCTTATATTAATATATACATTTTTTATTGCAATTAACCCATCTGAAAAAGTATATTTTCTATTAACTATTTAACATTGTTTTAACTATTAATGTGATATTTTTCATTTTTATTGTTGATATTGTCTGAAATGTAATTCTATATTTATAACTTTCAAGATATTTGTCGTACTATATTTATTCCCACATAACTAAATATGATGGTAAAATTATTAATTGGTCATTTTCAAACAATTATTACTCCACATAGTAATGTTAAGTATTTGTACTTAACACGTTACGTTAAAGTGTTTACACTACAGCTTCAAATGTCACTAGCTGTAACTATCTTTAGAATTTAACATCAATAAATGAAACCTCTATACCACAAATGACTTTTTCTTTTATTTAAAACCTTATGTACATCTCGTTTGCATAGCAAAAGTCCTCCGAGGTAATTTACAAAATTAGATCTTCAACTTACTTAAAGCTATTTACAATGACAGTAAAAGACATTAACTTAAGCTATTCAATTATTATTTATAATTGTAATTTTTTTATTTGTTGCAACTAATTCTTTAATTTTTTTAAAATAACGAATACTTAATGTCCGATTAATAAGTAATGAGAAATTCAGGATAATAACGGAAATAAGGAAGATACAGGCATATTTTAATTTATCATCCCGGTGAAAAACCTTCACTGACAGACATTTTGCTACTGAGCTTAGGTTTCTTACCTCATAATTCAAATATTTACAAGGTTATGACAGATTAAATCTCTATCTGTAGCCATGATGCTCCTTGATATTTCACTCTAAGCTTAAACACTCTCATTATCCCGAAATGTGACCATTTGTTAAATGTACAGTTCAGAACACTTCTACAATAATATCGAACCGAAGTAATCGATTTCACAGCATTCCAGTAAGTTACGAGCTATTTTGTAATGAAGTAATTTCCTAAATACTAGATTGAATCACCTTCTATATCTTAGTTAGATAAGGTATTGTTAAGGCTAGAAAAAATACCCCAAGTGTTATGGGGCATAAAAATATCAAATTTGTTATTTATGTTGACTTCCATTCTGTTTTTATTTTAGAAAATATCAAAGATCAACTCTAATATAAATGTAAACAGTGTTCTTATATTACACAAATGTCACATTTTAACATAGATTTTAAATCATATTTCTGGTTATAAGTATATTTAAATATCATTACAGGTAATAATACTGCAAAGAAAAGAATAAATAAAAGTATTTAGACCAACTGATATTAACCTTGTTATTCTATCCATGTTTCAAACACTTACTTTTCTTTCACCTTTTCTATTCAAATTATTTATGTTTATCATTTTGTCGCTTTGATTTTATTTCATAATTTTCATTTTTCACCAATTGTGGGCATACATTTTCGACTGGGTGTATAGTCTTTGATTAAGGCAAAAGAACGTTCTAAATCTATGAGTAAAGCTATCAACATTTAAAAATTTAAGTTTATTTTCTTATAACTTTGAGTTTCCTTTGAATGTATAAAGGAAAAGTATTTTTTAACTTATCGTTTTACTTCATTACAGAATAATTTTGATCCTGTAATGCAATACCCTTATAATATCTATTGTGGCATTGGTTTTGAGTCCTACATTCATAACTTTGTTAATTTATAACTAAAAAAAAAAATAATTTTAATCAATTACCTCCCTTAACACTAATAGTAATTGTAATCGGTTTTCAAGATCATTATTAACGGATATTACTCGTGGCTGCCTCTTGAAGCGATATTTACCCATCCTCAGGGATGCAATAACTAATTTCGATACTAGAAAAATAACATCACTTGCAACGCCATACACAGTTCGGTTAATATCATTTAGTAATTTTAATTAGCAGGTAAATTAAATACAAAATTACTGAATATTTGGATGTTTTATGAAAAATGTTTGTAAGTACGGCAATAAATTTAGAAAGCACTCTTAGTATTTTCTACAATTCTGGAAATAATTTAATATCTTTTAAATCACAGAGTGATGTGCTACAGAGTAGATGAAAGTATAAATGCCAAGAAAGTACAAGAGATGTAGGTATATTTAATTACAGTATCGATATGAACAATAAACGTAAATATGAAGTGTCTGTTTGTCTGATTTAGTTAGACATTTTCGGGGTCAGTCAAGAGGAAAATCTACCAAAGCGTCAAAAGTCTTTAAAAAAAGAGTAAGTGTTATTATTACTAATGTTTTCAAGAGTGTATATAGCATAGAATTATATATAACTAAATTTTATAAATATTTAAAATTTTAATATGTTTGAATGACACTTCTATGCTACTTATAATCATATATAAGGTTTGCATGTTCTCGACGACAGATTGTCACCGTGACAAAGAAATGACTATTATTCTTTTGCGAAATATTTAGAAAGTTTTACAGATTATGACTATCTATAGTGTTTACAAAACCTTTTTAAAAGATATTTATCTGTCACTTTTTCATTATGGCTTAAAAACACGTTAATATTTGTTCCTAGAAACACTTTTTCTCAAAAAAAACAAAAAAACACACACAGAGATACAGAGAAAAAAGAGAGATGAAGGGAGACAAAACATGCATAGCTGTATAAGTGTAAAAGTATTTTTGCGCATGAAGCCTAATTATAGTGTGAGTGAGCTTAGAATAAGGGTTGAATTTTAACAAAATCATGAAATCAATTTGAAAATGCGAGACATCAAATAATTAGTTAAAATATATTATATGCATTTAATGTAATTCATGAACAAAGACTGATTGTGTAAATGCATATATAAATATTCAGTGATTATGGACCCGTTAAACAAATTTTAAACTCTGATTCAAAATTCATTAACCACATTCTATTCAACACAAAGTTGTATAAGTCAGTCGTATTTATTAAGTGTATCTCGATTAAATGCAAAAACAAACCAAGACAACATTAAGTGTGCTTTTGTAATTGCATATTTAATTGGTTTAAAATTGCAAAACTTTGCTCTCAACGAAGTACCAGAAATTTCAACTTTCAAAGTACTAACGCGTTTTCATTTCTTTATGTATTTGTGTCGGAACAAGTGGAGGAGTTTATTCGGGTATTAAAATGTCTTAATTGACTTGAAATTAAGCGGTTCTCCTTGCAAATGGCAGCATACACGTACTTACAGATATATTATGCAATCAAAGTTACCTAAATAAAATATCTTGATATGTTATACATCATTAGCAAGCTTTGTATTTCTAAGAACCTTCCAGCTTTTACGAGGTGAAGGTGACTTCCAGTTATCAAATGTTACGATTGCTTGGCGTATTGGATTTAGAATAACAAATAGTTTTTTAAATCATAAGATTATGACTATACTTCTTGACAGTTTCAGGTAGAAACGAAGAATCAATCTGATGTGAAACTAACGAAAAACTTCCCTATAAACATAGGCCTGGAAACGGTTCTTTAATGAGTTTACAGCTGGAGAACGGGGTTTCTAATAAAATCATACTACAATTTGTGGAATGTTATCTAAGGGTGAAGATTATTGTATTTTGTATCAAATTAAATGAAATTAATTTCAGATTTGTAACGATAGTAGTTGCAATGATAGCAGATGAAATACGAAAACCTCGGCCTCGAAAAACATATTAAATTTAGGTTTGAAGAACATTACTTTTGTTAAATAAGTAACAAATGCGTATAATGTTTACAAACATAACTTGTACAGAATTTATTTCTAAATAAACGGCTGTAAAGTAAAACACTCATACACATATGAAATCTTTAAAATATTTTATCTTTTATTGAATCAAATCATTTGAAAAATTAACTAAGTCGGCTAAATTTTGCCGGCGAAGTATTTTTTCCAATGAAATGATACTGAAATTTGTAGAGTGTCATGGAGTAAGTGTAGTATATTTTATGTGAAAAAAAGACAAATTGAATAAAATTCGTTTCAGACCTGTAACTATTGTAATTTATAAGATATTTGACGAGGTACGCAAATGTCGGCCTCGAAAACATGTCAGATTTAGGTTTTAATAACATTATTTTTGTTAAATAAGTAACAAAAACATATAATTTCCAAATGGAACTTGTATAAAATTTATTTATAAAGAAACCACGCACGCAAAATAATGACAAAACAACGTACTTGATGTAAATCAAGACGCATGCACACACACATAATCATTAATAAATGTGTCTCATTAATTTTCAAATAAACCGAAAATTGAGAAATTAACAAGATCGTCTAAATTGTTTTCTTCAAAACAATTCTAATGTTATATAACTATTCTTTTAGCTTAGCTTATTAATTAATGTTAATACAAATAAAAGATGTACACAAAAATTAAACATTTATTAACCGGTTTCATTGACAAAGTAATCATCATTAATGAGTGTTGCTACTACAAATTCTAACTTACAACTAAGTTGAAAATAAGGTTACACCTATATATTTATACAGTGTGCGTGGCTACTCCCACCGATCAAAACAATCAATCTCATATATTACAATAAAATTCCTAACCTTACACACAATTACATATAAATTGTATGTATTTTGTTTATATGTAATTGTGTGTATGGTTAAGAATTTTATTGTAGTTTATGAGTTAGGTTTAAAATTTTTCACTGATGATGATGACGACTTTGTCATTGAAACGCGTCTGAGTTAATAAATGATTGAATTGTGATTTTTGTGTATGTCTGTTATTTGTATTATTTCCAATGCTGCAACAAAATAAGTATTTTACTAAAAATATATTGATATATTATATAAATAATTGATATAATTATTGAAATAATTGAAAATAAAAAAAATTGTCATATTTACACAATTCACACATTTTAAAACTAATCAAGTTCATCGTTATCTGAAAACTTCGCCACTGTTTGTAAAAACCCATAAATATTTTTGAAAAGCGATTCAACAGTGGTTTTTTCACAACAATTAATTTTCATTTACTTCTTTCACTTATATCACGTATTTTAATCATGTTTAAAATAAGACGTTTTTGTAATGAAT
The DNA here is from genome assembly GCA_036971475.1 of Prosapia bicincta. Classification (NCBI taxonomy): domain Eukaryota; kingdom Metazoa; phylum Arthropoda; class Insecta; order Hemiptera; family Cercopidae; genus Prosapia; species Prosapia bicincta. The sequence goes on along the minus strand of JBAIZL010000004.1, from coordinate 98,991,590 downwards.
GCGTTTAGTTTGTTCAGTATCTTTATGTGTATTAGGAACAATATAACAAGCAAATGATGTATAACTCAGGATGTGTAACTCTATGGGGTAGTCTATTTTATTTAGGTTATGTTTATGTTTTTCTGAGTATAAAACGTTTCTATAAAAAAAATCAAATTCGAGTGTTTCCTTAACGTTAGTTGACCTGCTAGACACCTAACTAAATAACTTATTACAGTGGTTGTGGCGCAATGAACGAAATTAATAAAGGCTGAATGTAATTACGGCTTAGCAAGGCTTTGACATTGTTAATGCTGGAGCAACAGCGACCAACTGAGCCATTTGAATAATCTTTTTTTACGTTATATTTTTTTCTCTTGATTGCATTAAAAAATATACGTTTCCACCATGTGTTTTATTCAGAATAGGGTTTTCCAAAGCATTAATGCCATCTCTACAGTATGAATAAGTATATTTATTTTCTGCTTGACGATATTTATATACCTTGCCTATTCATAATATATTTTGTTGAAAGGCTTCGGACGAGGATTTTGATGACTAGGATAATAATTTCTTATATGCAACATATTTATATCCTACTGAGACGGAATATAAAACTATGCTTGTACTAAACTAGTACTATACAAACTAGTAACAAACATGTAGGCTACTAGTTATGCAAATTGGGTACACCCTTTGGCCCATAAAGGAGAATATTCAGAGGTGCCTTTTTGGTTGCTGTTATGATCTTAATAGCCTATTCTGAATTCTAAAGCACAACAATAAAGTCTTCAGTCTATATTTAGTAGATCGTTGATACAATTACTAAAACTGAGGAAAGTATAGTATTTGAAGATTCTTTAATGTATAAATAATAGTGTAATTGATAATATAACATATATATTATGACATTGTTGCTTTTATGTTATTTTTTTTATTGTTCTTTATGTCAAAAATCTAATAGAATTTTGTAACGTTATCTTTTCTCCTCATCTCTCTATTTGTTATATAGGTGTTTTACGCATGACCGTGTTTTCCCATAAATAAAATTTTCCGAAGATTTCCGAACAAGAAATATACTAATAAGTTGAATACTAATAGTTGTTTTGGTTTTCTCTTAGATGATATTTGGGTGTTATATTTAAATCTTTACAAACGCAGTTTCTTATAAATTCAGAAATATCTTACATTTGATTCAAATATGTGATAAGGTATGATTTTGTGAAATAGTGGTTTTTTTATGTTATCTAGGTTAGGTCACTTTCTTACATTAGCAGTAAGGGAAATTGTGTATCAAAGGTTAATTATGTGTAAAGGGTCTATCTAATAGCTGTGTCATAATAATTCAAGCTTTATTTATACTTTAACTGTCTAGAACGTTTTTTTCTCAAAAACACTCACCTCCTATCCTAGCCACACAAGCCTCCCTCATTTATCACAGAGATTCGGATAGCAAAAAGAAGAAAAATTTATTATTTCTTACTACAATTTATAGTAAATGATATATCGTTATTAGTTGGACATTTATGAAACAAATATTTTAACAACTACGTAAACCTGATGTAATTTTATACAATATTCAAAGTTACATACATTTATTATATTAGCATTAGGGAAGCTGTGAATCTTTCTGATACAATGTTGAATTTTATTGTAAAATCTTTACAACATTATTAATTTACATGTTAACTAAGGTTAGATAACCAAGTCTCGTTTAAATAGTGGTTTTATATTTTGATGCTAGTAAATAGGTAACAATGGATACTATATTATCAGAGTAATAAATAATAGAGTTCTTTAAACGTATCAAAGATTATATATTGATTTAGTTACTGTATAATGTCTGCAAAAAAGCTTAAATAAAGTAGACACATTTTCAAATTTTGTTACGTTGGAAAAATGTGATGCATTTTTGAACTAATTAATAATAGTTTTTAGTATCAAATTAATTTCAAACGTTAGAATAATATTTTACCGGTTTCTGCACATTAAAAACATTAATGCACATTTAGCTTTAGGTAATATAAAGATCTATGCCATGAAAATATCATTTCTATTCACAAAAGCTCTGTAAATTCAAACATAGGCCTATTAAAACTAACTCCATATCAGATACGTTCTATTGTTACTTGCGTGCTATTTGTCTAATCCATTGTGAAGAATCAAAATGTCGAGCCTCTTCTCATGAGCTAAATATTTTCAACTTACATTACAGCCGTAAAGTATTTTGGACATTAAATAAATTAATAACAAACAAATTTTATAATAGAATATATACAATCCACTTGAAAAGTATATTTACCATAACCCAAAAACCTATTTTTACTTGCATAGTTACTATTTTTTATTTTGAAGCTGCTTTTAACCACTTGAAACTGTCTCACCTCGTTATCCTACAACGGCAACAGGAGAGGCTATTCTTCCATAACAGTACCATATTAGCTTACAGTAAGTTCAACTCGTGGACTAATCTTGCATGATATGTTTATGTTCACGACTGAGCTGACATTTGTTTACATCAGATTATAATATATGAAAGCTTTACAATGATTTAATCCCGACTATGTTAGGTTAAAGCTTCATTATCAATTATAATCCAGGATTGGTATTTCCCCTATTACAACTAATATGAAACACTAAATATTAATATAGACATATTGCGTATTTATTGAAATAATGTATATTAAATTTAACATATGAAAATAATTTGTTTTTAAATATTTTACCACCAAAGAAAATACTTTCGCGATTACTTAAAGTGATGAGCCCAATAATGACGATTTCTATAACATCTTTCCATAGGCAAGTTTTGTTTTCTTCTCTGCTGGTCTATCACATTTAAAATGACCTCAGTACCGATGGTATCTTTTTAATTTACTTTTGTTTCAGTTTTACCTACAATTGTTTTCAAATAATTAGGTTTCTTTCCCGGTAAGCTCTTTTAATAAACATATATATATATATATTTTATTTACTGTTAAACTCTTGTAAAAGGGGACTTTATCAGCAGCACACACGCTTCCAGAAAGTCTGGGGGTATGTCGTCGTTATACATTATGGGTTTCTTGTTTATTACTCTCTGGCCACACTCTAGACTCGGTAGTTATGAACGTCACTTTGCGTATGTACTGATCTAAGGAAATAAATCACAATCAGGCAAAACTGTACCCGAAGGGGAGCTATTCTCACGATGGGGTACTATAAGCTAGAAACAACAAGCATATGATACAGTGACTTGATCGATACGTAAGTAATTATTTGTTAAAATATTTTACCTTTTAAAAGAGAGCCCTCTGCACAAGTTTATTTTCATATTTCCTATCACATTATTCCGAACAATAACAGTTATTTTTTTTTCGAACATAGTTAAACGTACAAATTTTAACATTGTATTTTACAAAACATAAAATCTAAACAACAAAGCTATACATAATATCTGTGACTATATGGAAGTTGACAGTGTTGTGATTTCATTGTATATAGATTTAACCGCTTGTTCCGTTCAGGCAGTAAATATCGTACATTATTGATCCCACGACATCCTTGATTACCTCAACTCCCTTCCTAATACTTCCCTTCGTTACACTTCCGCATTAGTGCTTCCGCGTTTCTGGCATTAGTGCTTTTAATAGTTTGTAAATTAACTGTCTGGAAATTGTCTGTAAATTTTCGCATCGTGCGAGCCCATCTGAGGTTCAAAGAGGACAGTTCACTACTTGTTTATTTGTTTGATATTTTCATCGCTCGATGTAGCATCCATCGCTGAACGCTCGCTCGCACGATACTCTCCAGTTAGGACATAACCTTACAGTTTAAGCAGCTTTTGGCTTCAATACAAAATTAATGCAGAAGTTACAGAAGATTTATGCAAATTTCGCTAATAAAGTTAGCATTATCAGTAGGTTATGACTTAAGCAATGCTTGCCATACGTGCTCAGTTACCTTAATTTTGTAACTCTTGCATTGGTTTAACTTGTATCCTAGAGTATTTCTTTATATTATACATTTTGTATACAATTTCAATTTATATAACTGAAGTCTTTCTCTATATTGTTATTACTAATATTATTTTCTTCTGTAAACAATTAAAATAATTAATGATAGACGAAATCAGTATTTGTTTAGAACATAATTCGAACCCTAGGATGTTTTAGCTTAGAACGTACTACTAATTGTAATTGGAAAGTTTCACTATAATTTCGTAGTAAGTTCTGTCAACTATATTATGTCTCTTGTAAAATGAAAACGTAAGGCCATATTACTTTTACAGTCAGGCTGGTAAAACCTACAAATCACGCACGTCACCAACACACCGCCCATAAATCATAAAGCTCACTTGTCACACGGTGAATGAATGAGTTGAGAGGCAGTGGCGTGCTCTCTAGGTGGAATTGTTGTTTACATTATTTCTATTTTGAAAACCATAATTATCTGCAAATCTTAGCATCGTACCATTCTCAGCTGACGCGTTTCGGAACAACTCCATCAGTCAGAAGTGTTACTTTTACTGGAGCTGTTATGAGGTAAAGGTCAAATAAAGTAAGAGGAGTGTAGATAGACAAGATAAAAGACAATTCCCATGCAGGAAAGAACTGTTGGTGAGTTCTGACTGATGGTGTTGCTCCGAAACGCGTCAGGGCGGAGTGCGTTAGTGGTAGGATTGGCATGTAATTGCGATACTCAAAAGTCCTAGCGGAAAAGTAAAAAATTATCAAACGTTGTTTAAATTATTTACAACTTCTATATCTAATAAACAGAATCACACTTTTGACTACCCCGGCCAACTAAAAAAACTGAAAAATAATTAGGTTTAAGACTAAATATTTTTTTTATTTATGAAGTACACATATCACAATCACATCAAGAATGTTTAATTCGCTACAAAATTTGTTCAACATTCGCAAAATAATAACAATCTTACTTGACAATAAAGTATAGGTGATCTTTGAACCATCGCGGGTTTATATAACCTTTTTACGTTTGTATAATTTGCATGAAATTAGTTTGAGAAAATTGAGTGATTTCAACTTTCAAAATTATCCAAATGTTTTGATACCATATAACATATGCATCTACTGCTCGCATATCCCGTAACGTTAATCCTATTCTTTCTGTTTATTTTATATCATAACTCACTTAATTTTATATTTTACCAAATTAATTTAGTTCGTATCAATGTATAATTTTATATTTTTAAATGGAAATAAATATTTTTTGTATGAGTTTATTTACCTTTGATTTAGAGCAAGATAATACAACTATTTTACCGACAAACTGTAACCTACGTTTACGTCTCGTGTTGAAATGCCAAAATGTATGTTTAAATTTTAGAAATTTTTCTAATTTGTTTAACATTAATTTACTTGGTATATTCAGTACTACACTATTGTGTTCCTCATAAAAACAGATTCATAGTATTTTATTTTTAAATACATTAAAGATCATTTCTACATATTAATGTTGCTCTTTATTTATTTCAAATTTACTAATCTAATTCTATATATAAAATTCTAAAAATAAAATCGTGCTGTCACAGCCAACAAATCGCACATGCCACAAAACCTTTCATAAATCTTAACACTTACCTGTCGCTCGCTGAATTTCTCAATTGAAATAAGCATTTCACGTGTATTTGTTGTTTTCTATTAATCTTTGAATAAAATATTTAGGAATTATTATTTTCATTATTATTATTATTAATATTATTATTACTGTTATTATAAATATTTGTGGTATTATTATTATTATTATTATTACCGTTATTATTATTACTATTGTTGTCATCGTCATTGTTATTTGTAATTGTGATAAGTATTCTATATTCATTTTTAAAATAATAAATTTTGTAACTTTTAAATAGTATTATAGTTCCTTCAATATTATAAAACATATAAAGGGCATTTCTCTTTAAAACAGACTTGGGTTTATGAATAGCATTAAACATCTAATATTACTGATAAAATTTACATTTATAGATTTTACAATAGTATTTATATAAATGCGTCCAATCACATTCAATGCGATTGTTATATCTATATTTAAATACGAATACAATGTCGAACAATTTAAAAGCCGATATTACACTATTAACCACTAAGGATCACATTCAATACAATAACAAATACATAATATTAAAAGAATAAGATTTGCAATCGTAATTAAAAACAAGTCATCCATAAATATAAGATGCAGAATATAAATGTAATATAACTATAATATTTAATACCTTAATACATTGTATTAATTAGTATAATAAATTTTAAATTCCATATGATATTTTACAACTATTTAAGTATTAAAAGCTAAATAAAAAATTATTAATTACAATAAGTATAACAACTATATAAAATACTCAATTATTCCATATTTTATCAATATATATAATAGTTTCACAAATTTAAAATTTGATGTTGTTTAAACTGCCGAAAAAATTGCAGTTGTTTCTAAGCAACTTTTAAATAAAACTCTAAAAGATAATTGTTCTTCTTTCTTTGTGTATTTCCATCTGATGGGGTTTATCGTAAAAGAACTGTTTGAAACACAACAAGGTAATCAGTAGCACCATTTGCTTTACCTTTTGGTCTTACCTTTTTTAAGCCTTATGAGTTGGTGGTTTAAACCTTACGAAATTATATTACATTGAATCGTGAATAATGTTTTTTTGTAAAATAATAAAGATTAGTATTTCTTAAGCTCAATTTGTCTACACATACACAAACACACACGCAAGCGCTCACAGAAACGCTGTATATATATATATATATATATATATATATATATATATATAACAAAAAATATCTTGTGTAGTAACGAAAATACAAGTACAAGAATAATTTATCGAATATACAATCCATAGCTTTTCGTTGGCAAACATTATACCTGAAAGTTTTATTTTCAACAAACAAAATTTCATTATCGTATTAATAATAAAAGTACATTAGGTTTGTCAACTAATATGAAATATTAATGAATCTTGATGATTGTTTAATGTGATAATTAATCACCATTAATCCCTATATACATAAATACGTGTATACACTATATACGAGCAGGTGTGTGTGATTGCATATATATATATATATATATATATATATATATATATATATATAGTTTTAATTTTGTATATTCTATTTGTTATCTGTTTTAAATTTATTGTAATTCACATTTTTTCCATTCTACTTCAGTTTGTAATGTACTTATTTAGATTGTTACTTTTAAATCAAACAGTTACTTGTATCTCCAACCTTAGTTTCTGCCATACCTAGCATAGTCACTATTCTATTGGATATCTTTGTTTCTGACATAACTAGCTTAGTACCTATTGTGTTGAATATCACTCTTCTGTTGCATAGTTCTGTCGAAACTAGAACAGTCACTCTTCTGTTGCTTAGTTATGTTGTACCTAACATAGTCACTCTTCTGTTGCATAGTTCTGTCGTACCTAGAACAGTCGCTCTTCTGTTGCTTAGTTATGTCGTACCTAGCACAGTCACTCTTCTGTTGCATAGTTCTGTCGTACCTAGAACAATCACTCTTCTGTTGCTTAGTTATGTCGTACCTAACATAGTCCCTATTCTGTGGCATAGTTCTGTCATACCTAGCATAATCACTCTTCTGTTGGATGGTTCTGTCGTACCTAGCACAGTACTCTTCTGTTGCATAGTTCTGTCGTACATAGAACAGTCACACTTCTGTTGCATAGTTATGTCGTACCTAGCTTTAATCTCTCTTCTGTTACATTGTTCTGTCGTACCTAACATAATCACTCTTCTGTTGGATAGTTCTGTCGTACCAAGCACAGTTTTCTTCTGTTGCATAGTTCTGTCGTATATAGAACAGTCACTCTTCTGTTGCATAGTTCTGTCGTATATAGAACAGTCACTCTTCTGTTGCATAGTTCTGTCGTACATAGAACAGTCACTCTTCTGTTGCTTAGTTGTGTCGTACATAACATAGTCACTCTTCTGTTGCATTGTTCTATCGTACCTAGCATAATCACTCTTCTGTTGCATAGTTCTGTCGTACATAGAACAGTCACTCTTCTGTTTCTCAGTTATGTCGTACCTAACATAGTCACTCTTTTGTTGCATTGTTCTATCGTACCTAGCATAATCACTCTTCTGTTGGATAGTTCTGTCGTACATAGAACAGTCACTCTTCTGTTGCTTAGTTGTGTCGTACATAACATAGTCACTCTTCTGTTGCATTGTTCTATCGTACCTAGCATAATCACTCTTCTGTTGCATAGTTCTGTCGTACATAGAACAGTCACTCTTCTGTTTCTCAGTTATGTCGTACCTAACATAGTCACTCTTTTGTTGCATTGTTCTATCGTACCTAGCATAATCACTCTTCTGTTGGATAGTTCTGTCGTACATAGAACAGTCACTCTTCTGTTGCTTAGTTATGTCGTACCTAACATAATCACTCTTCTGTTTGATAGTTCTGTCGTACCTAGCATAATCAATCTTCTGTTGCATAGTTCTGTCGTACCTAGCACAGTCACTATTCTGTTGCATTGTTCTATCGTAGCTAGCATAATCACTCATCTGTTGGATAGACCTGTCGTATATAGAACAGTCACTCTTCTGTTGCTTAGTTATGACGTAACTAACATAGTCACTCTTCTGTTGCTTAGTTATGTCATACCTATCACAGTCACTCTTCTATTGCATAGTTCTGTCGTACCTAACATAGTCACTCTTCTGTTGCATAGTTCTGTCATACCTAGCATAATCACTCTTCTGTTTGATAGTTCTGTCGTACCTAGCATAGTCACTCTTCTGTTGTATAGTTCTGTCGTACCTAGTCACTCTTCTGTTTCGTAGTTCTGTCGTACCTAGCATTATCACTCTCCTGTTGCATAGTTCTGGCGTACCTAGGACAGTCACTCTTCTGTTGCATAGTTCTGTCGTACATAGAACAGTCACTCTTCTGTTGCTTAGTTATGTCGTACCTAACATAATCACTTTTCAGTTGGATAGTTCTGTCGTACCTAGCATATTCACTTTTCTGTTGCATAGTTCTATCGCATCTAGCATAATAATGTTCTGTTGCATAGTTCTGTCGTATCTAGCAAAGTCACTCTTCAATTGCATAGTTCTGTCATACATAGAACTGTCACTCTTCTGTTGCATAGTTCTGTCGTACGTAGCATAGTCACTCTTCTGTTGCATAGTTCTGTTATACCTAGCATAATCAATGTACTGATGTACCTAGCATAATCACGCTAGGTTCTGTCGTACCTAGCATAATCACGCTTCTGTTGGATAGTTCTGTCGTACCTAGCATAGTCGCTCTTCTGTTGGATAGTTCTGTCGTACCTAGCATAATACTCTTTTTTTGCATAGTTCTGTCGTACCTAGCATAATAACTGTTCGGTTGCATAGTTCTGTTGTATCTAGCACAGTCACTCTTCTGGTTCATAGTTCTGTTGTACGTAACATAGTCACTCTTCTGTTGCATAGTTCTGTTATATACCTAGCATAATCAATCTACTGGTGGATAGTTCTGTTGTACTTAGCATAATACTCTTCTTTTGCATAGTTCTGTCGTACTTAGCATAATCACTCTTCTCATGGATAGTTCTGTCGTACCTAGCATAATCACTCTTCTGGTTCATAGTTCTGTCGTACGTAACATAGTCACTCTTCTGTTGCATAGTTCTGTTATACCTAGCATAATCAATCTACTAATGGATAGTTCTGTCGTATCTAGCATAACACTCTTATTTGCATAGTTCGGTCGTACTTAGCGTAATCACTGTTCTGGTGCATAGTTCTGTCGAACCTAGCATAGTCACTCTTCTGTTACATAGTTCTGTCGTACCAAGCGTAATCACTCTTCTGGTGCATAGTTCGGTCGTACCTAGCGTAATCACTCTTCTGGTGCATAGTTCTGTCGAACCTAGCATAGTCACTCTTCTGTTGCATAGTTCTGTCGTACTAAGGACTGTCACTCTTCTGGTCCATAGTTCTGTCGTACCTAACATAATCACTCTACGCTATACGATATTTTTTTAAAAGTTGTCTGTTGTTATTTCATTTTTTTGTTTCAAGTCAAGAATCCATAGGTCTTGTCCTTCACTATGATCGCCAATAAAGGGATACGGAACAATCTATGTGATTAAAGGAGGGTCATGTGCTATATGGTACACCGGGAGGATCATGGTTCACGTGTACAGGATAGCATGCCAGCGTTACGTTTACTCTCCATCATAGTTCTAGCAAGAGTTCACGATACAACCTCTTACAGTAGAGGTGGAATAAAAGTCAGAATAACAAGGAACAGGAAAGAGTCTGTGTGAGCCAGGCTGCTTACATCAATTAGACTAGAATCTAGTCTTCTGAATAGCATTGTGATACTATAGAATTAAAACAATTGTAGATAATATAGCGTTCTCGCCGTACTTGATTGTGTATGCAACCACACAATACTTCATCAAACGTTAGAGTATTGCTGACTTTTGCATATAATACGTAGATTTTATTTATAATATGATTTCTTCCAGGGACGATGAGAGAAACAATAAGTGTGTTAGTGTCACACTTATAAATAAATCAGAGCCTAATTCTATTCTCACTTTGAACATACCTGCGGTAAATCATTGGTTAACCTTTCGACTTGAAAGAGAAAATTATTACCAATTTTCTAGAAGTAAGGTTAGGTTAGGTGTCATAACGATCTTTTTAGCTCAGGAAATTCCTATATTTATCATTTTGATAACTAAATTTGTAAGTGATATACAAAACATAATTTAGACTATGATGATAATTCTAAGTTAAAAGCCATTTTTTTATGTTTTATTTTGTAGCAGTACATTTTTATATTATCTTTTAAGAGAAAGAATATTGTACGAAGAAGATATTGTCAACGTATTTCAAAGTTACTTTTAAAACAATTGAGAATTTTAAAGATATAGTAATCTAAATATGAAGTTCTTGTATAGTTAGGCGTATATAGCGTATATTTAATTTTTAGAGACGACTATTAGTGCTTCTATGGAAACAGAGACAAGTTTATAACTGTGATTCTAAACGTTAGCTGACTATCCTTATTTAAAAAAGAGAAAGAAGACAATTAGTTGTTGGATTATTTGCCAATTATTTATACTCTTAGTCACTGAATGAAAGCAAACTTTACAGTTTGATCATTTATATAATATAACTTTTCTGTTACTCAAGTTGTGTTTCAAATTAGATAATAAGTTTCAATAATTTTGTTTCAATAAATACAAAATTTGTCCTATTTATTAGGAATATACTGTGGTTGAAATTCACCCACACAAGAGACTCAGTCTTTGTATGTTACCCCTCTGAGGATGGTTATTTTGTAACTGAAATGTACATAAGAGTAAAATAACGAAAGTTTGTGGTTAAGAGGTTTTTGTGTATTTATTATTAAAACTTTTCCTCCTTGCTTTCGTTGTAAATCTATTTATTTATCAAAATGTCCTGTTTTACGTACTCTTGTAGAATAGAAAACCCACATCCTCTATTTATGAAATTTCGTATAAACAAATTGAGATAGACAAATCTTTACAAACGTACTTAAAATTAAAAAGGTATTTACCCAAAAAGTTTATAAATATTGACCTTTTTAGTTGTAAACAAAATTAGAACTATGATTTTGCAAGTCAGTTAAAATAAAAATATTCTCAATAAAATTTGGTTTCTTTAGATGAATAAAATTATTCACAAAAACGTATAAAGGCATCTTTGTTCACATTGCCTTACATATGATTCATAAAAACATAATAGCCCGCTACAATAAAATAAGTGGTTATGTAGCATTATGTTAAATTTGTTTTAATTACTAATATATTAAATTACTAACAATAATAAAAATAAATTCTCTTATTATTAATCTATATTTCCCTAAAGACTCTGTTTTAAGAAAGAAACAAAAAAATATAACTTTAAAGAGGTGATATTTTATCTACGTTAAAAATATAGTTTTTTAGGAAAAGATATGTAATGTTTCAAACACGTTATAAAGCAAAATCGAGTGCATCCAGATACTTTTTACATTTAGGTCAGTGGTAAGGTAGGTTAAATGTAGAGACTTTGTTATTGATTATGTGGCATCTGTCTATGTTAGCACTTACTCTCTATGTTTAATGAGGGGCGAACGTTTTGAGAAATATATCCTATCTAAAAGTATAACTTTCGTAAGAGATATTTTAAGTTAGATTTTAAAAAAAACTATTTTCTGTTAAAATAAAATTTAAATTTACTCAAGCACCAGGTGAACCTATCAAGTGTTTAATGAAAAACAAACAAAGTGACAAATATGCAGATGTTTTCATGTCTTTATGACATAAGTTTCAAAAATACAAAATATATCAGAGTTGTGAGTAGCTTTTTGCATGATAAGTTACCATTAGAGTCCACAAATATATCACTTGCTTAAATGGTTATATTAAGGAATGTTACTTATTAGGGTAAAATAGGAATGTTACATAAAAAAAGTATTTAAAGAAATTAAAAATGTAGTTGACCAAATAGGATTAGGCAATGAATAAAGGTCTCAGTCGAGGCTTTCACATTTACAAATTGGAAACAATTTTTTTTTAATGATTCCTACAATCAAGTAGAATATAGTTTTGCAACCTTTTATTATCAAAAAATAATTATAAATAAACACCACAATAAAACCCCATTGGGGATTTTGGAATCAGTACAATGGTATCAAGTGAAGACAAATTTAAATACAATTGATTAATTTTATAATAGTTTTACGGTAAATATATTTTACCGAGACATATTTCTGTAGCCTATCTCTCAAATTAAAACCTGAGAAAGGGTTGACTAGGGTAAGATCTTAGTACTGGCTTATGCAAAGAAAATAAATAATTTCGTGAAACATGTGGGAAGTTAGATTAATTACCATTGATGCTTGACAATATTTCTCATACAACAGTACATTCCTTTTTAGTAACTATTGATTAATAATTTAACCAGGCATTACAGTAATAACTCTACCTAATAAAAAAAATATTTTATACTTATTATTACGTTTTAGAAGGCCAATTAGTTACCATTAGTTTATGCAAAAATAGTCGTATATTATGCGCTCCTGCAAAGGACTAAGGTTTCACATAACGACATGATTATAAAATGCAGACCCTTGCCATGCAATGGATAAAAGGGTTTACGTAGCACTATAATTAGGAACATGCATCACACAAGCTTTACTGTTTTGCATTTAGATTGGAGAATTAATTTCAGGACTTTGTCCACCAACTGAACTATTCCTTAAAATTGAATAGCAATTCTAACAAATTTAATGTTGGAACAACAAAGCTGCAAACTCCATTTTCAACTATTGTTACTGATTTATTAAAGTGTTTTATTTAAGTTTACATAAGTATTTAGAATAAAAATTAGCTTATATATATATTTAACTTGATGATCAAAATATATACACTCACAAGCGCTCAAGAAAAAAAAAGCATTATGGATGATAAAATAAGGTTGTATTTGTGTTAATTTTAGAAAATTAATTTGATTCATTATGGACCTATAGGAATAGATTTTTATATTGATTGTAAATAAACTGTGGACTAATAGTTTTAAACATTTCTGGTTCTAAGAACCCTTTTAGAAAGTTGTTTTTGTGGTATATTTAGATATGTAAAGCTAGCAGGTTGTGATCTTGTTACAATTTTATAATATTGAAATAGGTTGTTACATTAATAATTTTAACAATAAAAATTTGCCTTTGAAATTTAAAATATATTTTTGTAAATTTATTTACAGCAATTGTTGGTTTAAATATGCCATTTTTTCGTATTTTGTATTTTAAAATCAGAAAGTTAAACCCACAGCTTGCAATTTTATAATTTATTATGATTTACTTGCCTTATGAAAGTTATTTCAAAGTATATTATTGAAATATATTTCATCATATTTTCATAAACGTATTTGAGATGGCAAATTTATATATATATATATATATATATATATATATATATAAATATATATGTTTTATAAATGTATGATGTCTACCAAGTCAGAAGTCCCACCCGGGCTTTATAAATAGGTTTTCCAACCTTACAACATGGCACCACATATTCGTCACTCAAACTACCTGACTCTGGTCAGTCATGGCTTCACTAGTTTAAATTAATTGCTTCATAGTATATTGTCTCATAGAAACCCTTTAGCTATAATAAGAGGAATAATTGAGTAATTATAATAATATGTTTAGGAGTATTAGTTGAAAGCCTATACATAATTATCCACCATTATCAGTCTTTAGTTTGTCTGTTTCTTTCTAACACATTTTACAAAATTAAAAAGACAAAATCATAGAGGCATCAAAAGCTATTATGATAGTTGATAAAAAAAACGTATTTACTTCATAACTGCGTTTCCAGTTTTATGTTTTGAAATTATAAAGGTGTAAGACTTTCAATGGCGGAACTGTAGTTTATTCCAAATATGTTTTATGAGAAACGCAATAAAACCTAGACGTATACTCTAAATCTTTAATGTTTACAATAAATGAACCTTGTGTGCTAATAGCTATTTATAATCGTGTAACATTTATTTTAATTTTATTTTCTTACATTTTTCATACCTATTAAAAACTTACTTTCTCCAGTTTATAGCGAAAGGAGGATTTTAATTAAAACATCTACATTTTTAAAAGTTATATATATATATAAACAAATTTTAATTTTATAATTTTTAATTAAAAACTTATAACATTTCCATTTGAATATTTTAAGATCATTTTTTAAAGATAAAACTACCCACAGATTTATTTCAGTAATGTATAATGGTTTCGAACATGAACAAATGATAAATTATTTTACTTTTTAAGAAATCAGTTTGTTGTTGCAAAAGTTAATATTACATTTTCCCAGGTACAGTTGATCATCAACATAACTAAAACCTTTTTAAGTGTTTTGAAATGCACTATATAAAATTATTCCTATATTTCTAGAACCTTTTATGATCCAGTCCATGTCTCTGCATAAATTTAAGATATTTTTTTTTTTATTCAAACGCGTCCAAGCTCCCCACAAAGTTCACTTACTTTACCCCCTCATGAATTATGACATCCAATCCAGGGCTGCGAATTTACGATAACAAGTGTTTTCTTTCGATTTATTTTCTTCGGCCTTTGAATATATTAAACCCGTCTGGCGTTCTGTATTCATTCATTCTTCGAAGTAAACGTCGTCTTACATCGTGTAAATTGCATTTGGCTGCAAATATTATTTTTGTATGCTACATGTGCAGTTACGTACTGCAGGACACAAATTGTGTACAATAAAAATACGTAGCATTTGTAAAAATCCTACGTTTTAATTCTTTTTCCAATCCAAAGAAAACAAATATTTTTCGTTTTATGTTAAATAAAATAGAGTAAAGTCACAATTTAATGAGCAAAATTTAACTAGTTTACATATTTTAAATAGGCTATTTAATGCCCATTCATATAAAGACTTAATGTTTTTTCGTGTAATTGATTAAATTTTAAGCCTTTTAGCTTCAATGTATATTTCAAATAAGGTAAACTGATGAAGATAGATTATAGATAAACACAATATTTTCAGTTGTGGTTCATGCGTAAGTCACGTTAATGTATATTACAGAAAATTGTATTAAGAAATTAGAACTATTTCACACCTCATATTTAGAGCAAGAAAAAGCACTAAATAACAAAGAAATTGTAATAATTCCGTCACTCCGTCGTCCTAAATACGAAGTGATAAAAGAACAAGAATAATTCCAACGCAGGTGAAATGTTTAAGGTCTTTAGTTAAATATATTTGCAATATGTGTTTAAATTGATACATAAAGACTAATAACACTATAACTACCTACCAAACGTATTCAAAGTTAATTTGAAATAAAACTAAACAGCGGGCATTATCATTCTAATTTGTTTTATTTATTTAAATATGGTGAAATGTTTATTATACACGTTATTTAGATCAAAAATAAAAAAGGACTTTTTTCTAATGTTTTCTTAAAATTCAAATAAGCCAGTAACAATAATATAATTATCTGTCCCTTAATTTTAATGGTAAAAATGAATCATATTTACATTTTGTATTATAAAATTGTTTACTCTACATTCATAATAAAAAATCAAAAGAGCCTCTGTAAGATGGTCACTTGACATTTGTTGCATTTAGTAATTCGGCGGTAAGAACTCTTCAAACTACGTTCCCTCCAGCTTGCCCAACTTATAACTTGTAGGTCATATAAGTGTGTCTATCTTTTCAAAAACGTTTCAAGAAATCACTAATTACAGCTTTGTAATGCGAGAGTGCATCATTGATAGACAGTATAAAGGAAAAACAAAACCAGATGAATTGACTCCTAAAAACCAATGTACTTTAGGCACAATAACAAAATTATTGAATGAAAAGATTATTTCTTAGTTTATTAAAGCTTTCTTATTGTAAACATATTATGATTTAATTCTTTCATTATAACAACAACTAAATAAACATGTCTTTGTGCATGTTGGTGTACTTAAACGTTTATAAATAGGTATAAGGTTTCGATCAAAAATTGTTTAAAATGAAAAGCTTTTGAATAAAGTTCTTATTTCCTTTGCTTAAAATTTAGAATATTGCATTTCTATATTATTTCGTGATAATTACAACTCATTTAAATCTGTGAAATAATAATCTCCTAGAAAGTTTATCACTTTTACAGAGCAAATAAGGGTTTTCATTACAGAAGAAAATAGAGGGAGAATTCCCTTAGAAATCGTTAGATTTGAGCGATGTCTTTGCTTTACTACATAGTGTTTCAAATAATATTAAACATACGCTAACATATATGTTTCTGTATGTGTATATATTACATGAGGAAAGAGCAATACATATTTCATACATGAAACAATAATTGAGCAATGGTTATAGTGTACTTTGTATATAGTTACACTTCGTTATGGCACTTGAAAATGAAGTTGTGTTAATATACTGTGTTTAGAATCTTTTATTTAGTAAGAAATTTTAACTTTGGTTAGCTTTAGACTTTTCAAAATGTAAATTGGATTCAATTAATAGACACAAATCTGAAACATGAATACATGATAATAAAATTCAACAAAATTATTTTCTTTCGATTTTTCTATGTGACGTTTTTCTGGATAATTATTCTTTAAGCCTTCCGCGTATTTACCTGTTTATATCCCGGATATATCACTTAATGCCGGGATATATGGGAATAGCTCGATTACTTCAAAAGCACTTTTTTATTTAAATAAATCTCCAGGAAGAACCCTTTCTGAATGACAGAGGATTAGAAAGAATGGCATATAAATTGCTTTTCATACATTTAGAAAAGTATTTTGAGAGCTTTCTAATAAGTTATAATCTTTTTTATTTATCTTCAAATTGCACAGCTAAAGCATTAGTTGATATTTTTAAACAATGGCATAACTAAATCGTTGTGTAATTATTCTTCAAATGGTAATATACAACATCAAGAGCACAGTGGTACAATATATTACACTGAAAATATTGAAAAGAATCCCAATACCACAAAATAATTAAAAACAACAAATAAAACTAGTTATTTAAGATTAAACCCTTATGTACATTTCGATGACCATGTCATCATCACTAGAGGGTCTTATTACAAAATTACAATCTAGCAAACAAGAAGTTACAAACTAGAGTGATCCTTCAACACTACCCAATAGCTTCTTTAGGTTATCAGCACGGGCATTTGTCACGTTCACCTTACTATTTTTTCAGAGATTTTAGTGTATTAATAGACAGTGGTGAATGTTGTGCTATTTCTTCCATTTTTATTTCTTATTAACGTACTTCTCAGGTTTCTATTGTTTTTTGTTTCGTTTTTTTGTGGATTTCATCTATAAACATTCCTTTTATACCATTGAATCTTGCGACAATATAAATGTAATTTAGCTCACATTTATACTTTTCTTCTGATAAAGGCAAATTAATTAAACGGAGGACCATATAATTGAAAGATGATTTTTTGTGTGATACTGTGTGAAATAAACCACTGGTGAAACATCTGCTCGTGCGTGTTGGCTTTCGTATACGTTAAAACTTATAGAATTGTTTATTCTGAAAATAAGTAATCTAAATATGGCAAACATCCCTTTTTTTCTTTTCAGCCGTAAATTTTATAAAAGGGACAAATCCATTAATTGCATCACAAACTTGCCCAGGCCTTGTTTATTAGCATTCATTTCAAAATAACTCTTAAAAACGTTTGGTAAAAAACTTGACAGTGGATTACCTATTACGATGCGTTCCTTCTGGATGTAAAATTTACCGTTAAACTGAAAACGGTTTGAACCATACATAAATTATTAAGTGAAACGTATTCATGCACTTCATCCTGAAGTATCCTAACAGATTTTATTAAATCGACTAGACTTGAAGTCGACTAGAACTGATTTCTTTGGGTACACTTGAATAAAGTGATACTAACATGCAGGTATTCATTAGACGAAACACAGACTTCCTTAATTACTTTCACCTTAGTTCTAAGTTAAAGTTTGTAGTGGAAACACTCACTCATGATGATGATTTTGTCATAGTGACGCATCTGAGTTAATGCATGCATAATTTGTGAGTTTTGTGTACGTATTTCATTTGTATTTGAGTCTTTAATTAAAATAAATAAACCCATAGTTGTTCACCTTCAAATGGAATAGTTAGGCATAAGTTTATTCATCTTTATATGGCAAGGTCGAACATTAGATAATTTACCTTTAAATGGCATAGCTAAGTATCAGTAAATAAATCTGTGAAATGGAAAACATACTATTTGCATTTAAATTCACCAATGAGTGCAAATGTTTTATTTATTTATTATTTGTTTTGATCTTGATGGAAGCTTTAATAGTGTAAAGATTTTTCGTAAAAAAAAAATTAAAAAAAATGTTTTCTAGATAATGAAATGAGACACACTGGGAATTTTTTAATATTTATACCAATATAATAAAAATTAATATAAAATTAGCTTATAACCTGGTGAGCTGCCATTGATGAGTTTTTATAACTATCATAAAACCTCAGTGGGTTTATTTACAATATATCCAAGTACCTCTAGGATCACCTATCCTAGATATGTTGTGTGGAGACATAACCACTCTATTGCCCCCACAACAAACGTTTATCCACCTATACTTACAAAAATGTTGGTAGGGTAATTGATATTACTTTTTTAATCTTGTAACTGTTACAAAACCTGTAGTAATTATTGGATGTGAATAAAAATAGGGGGTTTTATATTTTATGAAGATTATGTGGAATCATTAACACAACCATGTAACATTGGAAAACAAAATTTATAAATAACTATTTTGTCTCGAAGATACAATTTATAATTAAAAGCGTCAAATGAAATAAGTACGCAATATTGTATCATTTTTTATTAGGTAGTTCTAAAGTCCTTCAAAAGTATTAAACATACCAATTATTACAGAGGGCACTAATTTCGAAATTTAAAATTAACTTTGAAAGCAATTATGTATTCTTATGAAACTTAATTACTACTACTTAATTACGTGTAAGTAATAAACTTATTTATAATGACAAAGTTTCATAGAAATACTAATCAATAGGTTCATTTTGTCAAGTAATTCATTAAGTGTTTACTGAATATTAAAATGCTCTACTTTCTCAGTGTCTCATAAACCTATCAACGTCCAGAGTCCTATAAATAAGACTGTTATATATTTTTTTAAAATTTGTCTTATAACATTATTGTTTTTTGGGTAAGATTTATGGAAGAATATGTATTACATTTAATAGCATACTTAGCTGCTTTTTCAATCAATGTACCCTTTGAAGCATTGTAGAACAACTTTATTCAGAGGTATTATTTTGAGTTTGAAACTTCGATAGTTTTCGTATTTTGTATGATGTATATTACATTTCAGATCAGAAATATTTGCCAGAATATATTTATTATTATTCTTAGGATGTTCATTTGAAAGAGAGAGGGTGTGATTCTGTCTTATCTTTGTGTGGAATAACTTTGGGGCTGTCCTATTTATAGGGGCATTGAGTCATCAGTTCATATCGTCAATCACTGAATATGTACAGCGCCATCTGCTTTCTGCGAACACATAGAAGAAAGCAGAAAGCTTTCGTGTTGTGTGATAGAAGATTCATTGGATCAAGTCTTCCTCTCTGTGATCTGTGGAAAACAAGGCTACGTTTCAAGTAAACCGGCCATGTAGTTTACTGGGCAAAGAGTCGTAGTTCTCTGACAAATTGGATACGAAAACTTTTTCAACTTCATTTTAGACTGTGGTGAGGAAGTAGCTCGAAACGAAAGAGAAGATTTAGTTTTAGGGTCTCGTGTCGTTCTAAATATGTTGGTCCAGTCCAAGAGCGAAACACCCACAAGGTATACTTCGACAATCTCTTTATCAGATGGTATTGGCTTGTTCTGTTGAGAGATGTTGGTTTTAGAGCTTCTGGTACTCTCATACAAAATCGTCTGTGGAAACGTCTTTTGAAGAATTCCAAAGATTTGTTCAAAGAGCCAAGGGGCAATTCATATTCAGCGCTTGATTACGAAGGTGAAAGCCTATTTGTGAAGAGGAATTACAAATGTGTCCCAGTTGGGAGATATTCTTATACTGTTTATCCCCTACGTCATTTATCACTGGGAGCGGGAAGGTGTTGAAGCAAAAGGTGTCTGTTCCACAACCAAATGTTATAAAATTTTACAACTAATACACGGGCGGGCTTGACCACCTTAGTTGGCTACTTGGGAAGTATACCATATCTATTGGTGATAGAAAGGGATACGGGTGTTTACCTGCGTGAATGTTTGACATGTTAGGTGTAGATCCCTGGATTGTATACATGAAGCGATTTTGCTCACCATGGATCTCCTTGAATTCAGAACATATGTTTCATTGCATATTTGAAAAGAAACATTTTAAAGCATAGGAGAGCAACCAATACATCCTCTTAAACATCGATCACAGACGTAAGGTAACATTGCAGAGGTCATTTTATATCAAGAAGAGAAAAAAAAGGTGCCAGGGAGAGAACACTACGAAACCTCTCATCCTTAGTAAAAACAGTGATGCAACTTAGTGCAATAACTGTTTCACCCCATATTATATGAAGGAACGGCATATTCAATTTTCAGGTCTATCATTTCATTTGACAAAATAATTTTTAGTACTTTAAAACAAACGTGTTGGATAATAATTGTTAATTAATATAGTTTCTGAATATATTTTCATAGTTAGTGTAATGTTACTTCATTACCTAATTATTTTTAGAACACCTCAGTATTCGAAACAGGTATAACATATTTTTGTAACAATATACATATAGCCTTTTTAAATTTAAACAAACAATTTAATAACACGTTTTCATATAAAACATTATTTTAAAAATCATGGGCTTTAATGGGTTCTAGTAGTTCGAAATGGTTTTGTAAAAACGTATTTAAGTAACTAATTTTAAAACTTTAGTTTCAACGTCGGGACTTGGAAAAGCCCGGATGTGTTTAAACATACTCGCAGTTTATGTTATATAGTTATAAGATATTTCGCAAGCAATTTAATAATATTAGAATGTTTGCTCTGCAGCAAAGTATCAAAAAATGAATATTTTTATTATTCATGCAGATTTCTAAACCTGAGACGGAATAAACTACAGTCGTAAGCTTGAAGCACAGGTAGGTTAGGCGTTGAACATTGCTACAAATTTACATAACTGTCTCCAAGGTAGAACAACGACGTCATTCGGGGCTTGTTTATTTGACTACGAATAAAAACACTGGTATTGCAGAAAGCTTCGGTTCATGTAATGACGTCACTAAGTCTGCAAAAATAAAAATGGCAAAGGTAAATTTTCTATTTACAAAATGTATGACAATAAAATATTTTATAAACATTTTACATCTAATCACTACTGAAGCACAGCAGTTATTATTATTATTATTATTATTATTATTGTAATAAGACCTCGCATATCCGACCTTCTCATATCCGGACGCCATATAAAAATAACGTAAGCGTCTTTATTTCACAAGGCGCTTTGTCGTCAGGACAGTCTCTGGCACCAGTAAGCAGCTCTTTGTTCTTTCCTGAGTTGTGTTGAGTGTCCGTATGGCTTAGTTACCGTCTGACACTGAGTAAAATATTTACTAAGCTTCTCACTCCAGTTGACATAAAAACTGATGAACATCCTGTCATGTTTAGATATCTGACAGAAGGTGAATGGGCTATATATATATATATATATATATATATATATATATATATATATACTATATATATAATACTATATACATACTATATATAAGTAGTAAGGGGTTTGCTGTTCCTACCGGGCGTACGCAGCCGGTTCTGCCGGGTGTACGTAAATTACGTCATCACGTTGCCCCTTCCTTGGCGGGGAGCTCCAGCTCTCCCCCCTCTCAGTTCTCTGGTTCAGACAAGTCTATCGCGTTGTGTAATACGTAAATTGCGTCATCACCTTGGCACGCGGAACTCATTCAAAGTAATTGCGCTGGGCGTGTAATAGATATGAATGCTTTCAGAGTCAAGAGAGAAATTTTGTTATTTTTTGTCAGTTCGTTGAACGACTGTAATTTGGTTATCACGATTTGTTTGTTTGTAAATAAATTGACTATAAGCTCAACTCCACCACTACAGATAATTTTATTCTCACAGTCTCTTAGCAAAAGAGAAAGATAAAAACGTTTTAATTTTTTAGCAGGTATAAGCAATTAAAATGATGTTTGTAATAATTGTGCTGGGTGTGATTGTAAATAAAATATTTATTGCCTTGTGTAATAGATAAATTGCATAAGGACCTTGGACTTTAGTATTGTTTGCGCAACGCCGCTAATATGTTATCCGCAGCAGAACGTGTGTTTGCATTATCGTCACATCCAAACCTTTGTGCATGCGGAAAAACCATGGCCCATTATTACATAAGCAAGGCCAACGCCTATGTAGAGAATTATGGTTTGGAAGACTATGATATGGCTAGTAACCACTACAAAAGCTGCGCATGGTCCTGTCAGTCGTTTACAGGAGACGGCCCAGACATTTGTGTTTGTGTGTTATTTGAGGAAGCTTTGAGAAAAGCTCTAGACGTTTTGGAAGGCAGCTTTGAAAGCGTGTTACAAGAATCATTCTGAAAATCTTGAACATATATATGACAGATTGCCAGACAAAGATATTTTAGAATATTTGCCTTGTGATAAACATAAAATTCGAGTTATAAAAAAAAAAAATATTGCACATTTTGTAATCCTATAATGTGTGAAAAATTCTAACACATTGTATGTATTTTATTAAGTTTAAAAAAGAAATTTTTAATAAATATTTATAATAGATTGTCTGGTAAACACATTGTGTGTATTTTATTAAGTTTAAGTAAAGAAATTTTTAATAAATATATCAAATTTGTGTAAATATTTATAATATTGTGTACAGAATTTATTACACTTAAAAATGACGTCTTCTTTTATTGATACTGATGAAAATGCGTGTATTGATGGTTTTGTAAAGAAACATTACTGCGGTTTGGAGTGTTTTATTGAAAATAGTAATAAAAACGAAAAAATATGTTGTAAAGATGTAAATGACTGTATGAGAAAACAAATGTACAAAATTTTAAATCTAAGTTGTATTGGCCAACATTATGTAGAGTGTAAGTTGTCCATTTTTGATATAGAGAAGAAAATGCGAGATACGTTCGCAAATTGGCCAAAACCATATCCAAATGTCGACGACATGGTACAATCTGGGTTTTATTATAATTCAATTGGAGATCACGCCGTTTGTATTTGTTGTAATATACAAATTCATAGTTGGCAGGAAAAAGACGTTCCAGCTATTGAACATCGTATTTATTCACCAAAATGTAAATTAGTTAATAAGTAAACAGGAAAAGATGTAAATTAGTTTGTATAAAATAAATGTTTCAATTTATGTGTTAAATAATTTATTTATTCACCTTTACATTGTCTATAATAATTTCTGTTACTGATTTTGAACGTAAACACACATGTCACAACAGCTCCTATTGTCCTAACATTGAAAACAGGTAATTGTCCATCATACCTGCTATTACTGATTTTGGACGATGACCCCACCTTAATAATTTTCTGTATTGTTCGGCGCTGAGTATTGTAAACAACGGTGCGAAAATACACATGTCACACCAACTGCTAGGGTCCCAAAAAATGTTTTGCAAAATTGACCAATTATCTTCTCTTTTATATCTGTAAGTTATAATCACTCTGGTAAAATCGTCAAATAAGAAATCTCCACTTCTGTAAAGCAGTTTTGTGATACAGCCCCTGCACAAATTGTTATATCGATTATCATAGGAGAAATGTTCAAATAGAATAAAATTATCAACGTAAACAAATTCAACATAATCGTTTTTCGGATGGTTCATTAACATTATGAAATCATTACTCAATAAACTCTCTTTGGAATACACTCTTAAATATTCGTATACTTCATTATCGGGTATATATATATAGTCATAATATTTTTTAATAATGAATAATTGTATCCATCAGTATTGCGTTTGATTAAAGTCATAAACACTTCCTTATAAGATTCGTGCAGACACTTAATAATCGTAGTGGGTAATTCAAGGCTATCCAAATAATCCTTTCTTATTATACGCGAACACACTTCAATAATACACAATTGAAATAACGATTTAATCATTTTAGGCTAGTCAGAACAACAACAATGACAATGTCAACTGCAACAGTGAGGAGAGGCATTGCAAGAGAGATTTATAAACAGGCTCGTAGGAATTCTCCCACTCGTCATGTTGAGGTGAAATGATTGTATGATCTTTACCAAGCCAACTTTGTGGAAATGCTGTCATTCGCTAGAGCGAATAAAGGTTATAAATTGTTTTAGTAAATATGCGTTGACGGTGCTGATGAAATGGAAAAGTCATTACAACCGATTTTAGATACATATTCTATGCGTCACTTACAGTATTGTACTCCTGAGGATGTTGGTAATGTAAACCAACGAAGGGCTTTGAGTTTATTATTCAATAAATTGAATATTCCTGTATTTGTGTGACCAGTGGTGCCGATTTCATGACATGTGTGGACTTTACAGGGATTCCGGGACAAATTAACCAGGTCTCATGGTTTGACATATTTCATGATATAATTTTTAAAATAAATGACTGTACTTTTTGAATGGCATAGCATATGGCGGTATAAAAAATAAATTCAACCGGCATGAGTAGTCAAAACAAAGGCTTATTAAATAAATTTTGTTATTTTTTGTCAGTTCGTTGAACGACTGTAATTTGGTTATCACGATTTGTTTGTTTGTAAATAAATTGACTATAAGCTCAACTCCACCACTACAGATAATTTTATTCTCACAGTCTCAAAGATAAAAACGTTTTAATTTTTTAGCAGGTATAAGCAATTAAAATGATGTTTGTGCTGGGTGTGATTGTAAATAAAATATTTATTGCCTTGTGTAATAGATAAATTGCATCAGGACCTTGGACTTTAGTATTGTTTGCGCAACGCCGCTAATATGTTATCCGCAGCAGAACGTGTGTTTGCATTATCGTCACATCCAAACCTTTGTGCATGCGGAAAAACCATGGCCCATTATTACATAAGCAAGGCCAACGCCTATGTAGAGAATTATGGTTTGGAAGACTATGATATGGCTAGTAACCACTACAAAAGCTGCGCATGGTCCTGTCAGTCGTTTACAGGAGACGGCCCAGACATTTGTGTTTGTGTGTTATTTGAGGAAGCTTTGAGAAAAGCTCTAGAAGTTTTGGAAGGCAGCTTTGAGAGTGTGTTACAAGAAAAATGGAGTTTGTAGTTGATTTTCAAGGTTTTCGAGGATTAAATAATGACTTTATAATAAAAGAATTGGCGATTGTTAGAAAAGGTGACGGTGACGGTGAAGAAGCAGAGTGCCAGACATTCCTATTTGAGCCGCCGAGTGACTTTAGCGATTTAAGCAAGAATTTGCAGAAGCAAGCGATTTGGCTGGAACGACATTTACACGGCTTAGCTTGGGATCAGGGTTTTATATCTTATCACAAGGTAAAGGATATTTTTATTGATTTAAAAATTAATGGTAAAATTTTTGTTAAAGGTGTAGAGAAGCAAACATTTTTACAAAATTTTTTAAAAGATATTAATGTTACAGTGATAAATATAGAGGACCATAATTGTCCAACATTAAGTATTTTAAAAAAACTTTTTCATAACAATTTTATTAAAAAGTGTAAATTTAATCATTCAATTGATAATTGTGCTTACATAAATGTGTTCGTTATTAATCAATGGTTGAAATGTGAGACACTAATTAAAGATAGATTAAACGCTGTAGACTTAAGTATAAACGAATGTTTTAATAAAGGGTATACTAATGTACAAGACTGTTTAGTTAATTATATACCTAAAAGTTTTATTATTAACCATTCAGAAAATGTAGAACACATTTATGATAGATTGCCAGAACATTTAAAAACGGATTTAGAAATATTAGATAATTTACCTTGTGATAGGCATAAAGTACAAGTTTTACATAATTTTTATTTTGTAAAAAAAAAATATTGCACATTTTGTAATCACCGAGTTTGAATAGATTGTAAGAGTTATAATTTTTATTGTACATTTGTAACTTTCACCGAATGGATTTTGTTTAATAAAGTTATCAAATATTGTGTGCAGAATTTATTACACTTAAAAATGACGTCTTCTTTTATTGATACTGATGAAAATTCGTGTATTGATGGTTTTGTAAAAAAACATTACTGCGGTTTGGAGGGTTTTATTTTGAAAATAGTAATAAAAACGAAAAAATATGTTGTAAAGATGTAAATGACTGTATGAGAAAACAAATTCATAGTTGGCAGGAAAAAGACGTTCCAGCTATTGAACATCGTATTTATTCACCAAAATGTAAATTAGTTAATAAGTAAACAGGAAAAGATGTAAATTAGTTTGTATAAAATAAATGTTTCAATTTATGTGTTAAATAATTTATTTATTCACCTTTACATTGAGAAAAGATAATTGTCTATAATAATTTCTGTTACTGATTTTGAACGTAAACACACATGTCACAACAGCTCCTATTGTCCTAACATTGAAAACAGGTAATTGTCCATCATACCTGCTATTACTGATTTTGGACGATGACCCCACCTTAATAATTTTCTGTATTGTTCGGCGCTGAGTATTGTAAACAACGGTGCGAAAATACACATGTCACACCAACTGCTAGGGTCCCAAAAAATGTTTTGCAAAATTGACCAATTATCTTCTCTTTTATATCTGTAAGTTATAATCACTCTGGTAAAATCGTCAAATAAGAAATCTCCACTTCTGTAAAGCAGTTTTGTGATACAGCCCCTGCACAAATTGTTATATCGATTATCATAGGAGAAATGTTCAAATAGAATAAAATTATCAACGTAAACAAATTCAACATAATCGTTTTTCGGATGGTTCATTAACATTATGAAATCATTACTCAATAAACTCTCTTTGGAATACACTCTTAAATATTCGTATACTTCATTATCGGGTATATATATAGTCATAATATTTTTTAATAATGAATAATTGTATCCATCAGTATTGCGTTTGATTAAAGTCATAAACACTTCCTTATAAGATTCGTGCAGACACTTAATAATCGTAGTGGGTAATTCAAGGCTATCCAAATAATCCTTTCTTATTATACGCGAACACACTTCAATAATACACAATTGAAATAACGATTTAATCATTTTAGGCTAGTCAGAACAACAACAATGACAATGTCAACTGCAACAGTGAGGAGAGGCATTGCAAGAGAGATTTATAAACAGGCTCGTAGGAATTCTCCCACTCGTCATGTTGAGGTGAAATGATTGTATGATCTTTACCAAGCCAACTTTGTGGAAATGCTGTCATTCGCTAGAGCGAATAAAGGTTATAAATTGTTTTAGTAAATATGCGTTGACGGTGCTGATGAAATGGAAAAGTCATTACAACCGATTTTAGATACATATTCTATGCGCCACTTACAGTATTGTACTCCTGAGGATGTTGGTAATGTAAACCAACGAAGGGCTTTGAGTTTATTATTCAATAAATTGAATATTCCTGTATTTGTGTGACCAGAGGTGCCGATTTCATGACATGTGTGGACTTTACAGGGATTCCGGGACAAATTAACCAGGTCTCATGGTTTGACATATTTCATGATATAATTTTTAAAATAAATGACTGTACTTTTTGAATGGCATAGCATATGGCGGTATAAAAAATAAATTCAACCGGCATGAGTAGTCAAAACAAAGGCTTATTAAATAAATTTTAAAAAATTCTGTAAATGGCTGTATAAAAACAAGCAATATAACAAAAACGTTTTTGTAAGTAAATTTCTACTGAGGTCAACAAAGACAAAAATTATTTTAGTTACTTTTTATTATATAATTACAATTATAAATATGTACAAAACATTTGGCTGAAGTTTATCATTCGGGAATTAACAAAATGAGATAAATAATAGCATTAAAGTAAAATCATATTTGTTTTAATGACCACCAGCACAGTATGAGGGGTTGTCTGGGTTTTCTACCTCTGCATATTGGTCTTCCAGGTTTCTTTTAGCCATTGTTCTCTGTATTCTTATTTTCTTCTTGAGTTCACTCATTACTTTGTCTGCTTCAAGACTCGATTACGATCTAAGATCTCTTTTGCCTTCACAAGATTTGAAGCAGCTTGAAGCCTTAGGTGTTTCAACACCCTTGCCTTGGACACATATCCAATATTGAAAATAAATACAGCGTCTGCCACTCAAATTCAAAGTGGGCAGTCCTACAAATAGTTTTTCGTAAGTCGTGAGCATATTAGATTATTGAGCGATCATTTGGGTTATGCGATTTACCTTTCAAAAATTTCTGTAGAATAACAGGATCAGATAAATACTTAAATATTGGTTTTATTTCAAGCCTTATTATTTCAGGTGAAATGTTTTGAAAGATCAAAACCTGTGTGAGTTTGAAACCATAGCTTTCTTATACTTACACCAGGTGTCGTCTCTAGATGGGCAGAGTTGGTTGCGTCGGTTTGTCATTGATAGACTGAATATGGAAGAAGGTAGTACATAGGTTGAGTTGGTTGCGTTGGTTTGTCATTGTTAGAATGAATATGGAAGAAGGTAGCACATAGGTTGCGTTGGTTTGTCGTTGTCAGAATGAATATGGATGAAGGTAGCCCATAGGTTGAGTTGGAATAGCGTTGGGGTGTCGTTGTGAGACTGAATATGGAAGAAGGTAGCCCATAGGTTGAGTTGGTTGCGTCGGTGTGTCATTGTGAGACTGAATATGGAAGAAGGTAGCCCATATGTTTACAACTTTCTGCATGTCTTCCTCACATTTTGTATTCCTTCTTATTAGTAGTCCATCAAAATATTGAATCTTTTGAATTCCCAGGTCAGTGAGACTGTTTTTTTCTGGATAATGGTTTCCCATCTGATAGCTCTCCTGTATTCGTTGATTTCAGTGTCGCTAATAAACACAGCTTGTAATAGACAGGTTAGCCAACCTGAAAGTGAAGTATATCACGGAAGTGTGTAAAATGATGAAAACTTATGAGATGAGAGAACTCGATTTTTTATTTCCATGGAAGCGTACATCGCCTTATATAATCGAGTTTTTCCAAGTGAAATATAACTGCAAGCTGTATGATGTATTATACATTATTTTAAAGGTGATATTTCAAGGAATAAAAACCAATAAAAACCTAAAAATGTCAAAAAAATAATATTTTCCATTCCAGAGTACATTAAAGTGTAATAGACGAAAACAGTGTTGCAAAGTTAATATATATAAAATTACTTATACTTATTTTTTCCTGGCGAAAAATCAATAAGTTTATCATCACTATTACATATTCTTATTTTAACCTAAAACTAGGTTAACCTAGTAACTAAATCCAAAATACTGCTATAAACAAAGGCCAACATAATTAATAATTATACCTATTGTAAGTTTAGAAAAGTCTTGTAATTATCTCATATTTATAAACCAGACTAACGGCTCTAAGTCTTTACTCACAAGCCACACTCAAAAACCTGATTATAAACACAGATGTATAGATTTATGACAGAAGGTAATATACTCTTTTTTCTGATTGGGTAGTCGATTACTACCAGTTTCCTAGCTAGAACCTGTCGATAAGACATTTTAACCAATACCTAATTGTACCAACATGAAAATCTTAATAAACATGCAAGAAATGTAACGGAATTTATTAAGTAGATTGCCTATGTGTTATTTCCGATTTGTGTAGTTACGATGGTGATGAACTTGTAGACGTTTGTAGTTTAGCGAGCCGCTTTCATTCGGGATACGTATTCTTTCTATAAGTTACAAAAAAGCACAAAAAGTTAGGACAAATATGTTTCAAAGCAAAATGTGTTTCTAAGTAGTAAAACTTGTGGAAAGTGGTGGAGCAATTAGTCGGTTGTTGCTGGAAGATGGATGGGCTCTGAATGCCAAGGATCTTTTATGAGTGCAGGGGTCAGGGAGAAAATAGGGTGTCAAGGGAAAGAGGGAAACATGAACATTATGTGAAAGTGAAAGAAAGTTGCTCAAGCTGTTGCCTGATAACCATTTTGTGATTTAGAATACAATATTTTCTCTCAAAATACGTTTTTCAATTTCTCTCTTAGTTCATAATCTCCCTTTATATGTCTTGTTCAAATTTTCTAATCGTTAATAAAATACTATTTATTCATCCACTCAAGTTCAAATACATTTTTTTTAAACTTGTAGTAGATGTTTTTTTCAAATATAGTTTTTTTCATATAATAATCCATTGAAGTTTCTTGATGTAATCATCTCGAATTCACTGATTAAACTAAATTTAAACTACTTAACTAAGTGAATACGTAATTGCTTACTTGCTGACGCGTTTCAAAACGTTCGTTCCTTTTACGAAGCTAATCCTCTACACTCACGTCCACTACCTCCGTATCTGCTTATCCTTGTTGTAACTATATCCATAATATTCCCTTACAAACTCATCCCTACGAAAATATAACACTGTAGTAAAGAGTACCTTGACGTACAGTGCAGAAACGTGGATAATGTTTCAAACAGACAAGAGCAAGATAAACGAAGTAAAAATGGACTCTCTTAGGAGATCATGTCATTCTTTAGACGAGAAACATTGGATGTCGCAGATTACCAAGAGTTCCTAGGGAATGGACGCCACCGGAGAAAAAAGATAGGGAAGACCCAAACTATCAAGGGGAAACAATCAGTAAAGCCGTGAAAGGAGCATATCGGTGTAACACCGCTACAATAAGAAAACATACAGATGGAGTTTAGAAATCGGACAGCGACGGCAGACACTATAATACCGACATTAAACAGTACCAACATCATCAAGACTGAATCAATATAATAATTCAAGATATAAAACATATGTTAAATCATGGTACTAATAATAACCACCAATTTCCAAATATTGAAATAATAAACTTAAAAAAGATAAAAATAAAGGATTAAGAATGAATGTATGTGAAGCATTCGAAGTATATAAATAGAGTGGAAATAAGAAATTAATAAGTAATTCTTGTACTTGAATAATTTCAGTTGTTTTTGATTATTTTACAAGAAAACATACTAAACATATATATATCCTTATACGGGAAACATGCCTATCCTTAGAAACATCTCGATACAGTAAAATAAGGACCTATGTTTCTGACAAGTGGGCCTTACATTCTCCATTACGACCACTACTAGGCATTGCAATACGCGCATTTTAATTCTACCGATATTCATCTTGTTCCTCCCTTGCCTTATTTTACTAAAACTGTAGACAAAGATACCTTCTGTAGGGATGGGATGAAGCTTACAACATGAGAAGAAGCTCTGGCCACATGGGCAATGATTGTCCTCACCTTCCGAACTAAAGTCAGGGTAGTCCTCATTCATCAACCCTCGAAAATTCTTTTCCACGTTTTTGTGCATTAAATATCCTTCTTACAGTCTTATCATCGTCTGGTGATAGCTTTGAAATGATTTACGTCACAGAAAATATTCGAACACTGATAAAAAGAAATTTATTCTCTGTGACTTGTAAATTACGCACTATTCTGCTGTGCTGTATGACCTACCACATGTGGTATATAGTTATGGTTAGCAAAACCACTTACTACGTTTTAATCTGCGTATAATATGAAAGTTTGTCTCTAAAAAAATTGCCTGGTTTTTATTTTTAAACCGTCATTCAATTCCTTCGATTAACTCACACTCTCCTTATATATATATATATATAAGTTCAAATTCCTTTTTTTACAACCTGTAGTGGATGACAATTGATGTTGATACAGTTTTACAATAATATTTATTTATTAATTGAATTTTAAAAAGTTGATGACTCGGTGGGAATCGAACTGAATGTTTGAAATCCAGCGTTTTGGCACTGAGCCAACTTTTCTATTCGTAGATATCTCTTACTTAAAGATGTATATGAAATTAAAAGAGAGGATTTCCATGAAATAATGAAGTATTAAAAGAGATTGATAGATTGGGAAAAGTTATATAACACCATTAGGTTTATAAATTAGAAATGAAAAAATGGGAATAAATAGCAACAAACAAAAATAATAGTCCAACACCATATTCTGTGTAGAGAAAAAAATGGAAAATTTCAAGAAAGGGGATTTCTATTTTGCATTTAATATTGGATTATATCATGTGTATATACATATTTATATCAGTTGTTATTTTAACATAAAAATTAACTTAAATAAAATTTTTCTTTGTCGACCTCAGTGGGAATTTACTCTAAACATTTTTTAAAATATTACTTGTGTTTATTTGTAGCAATATTTTCTGTTGATTTTTATAATTGTCTGCTAATTGTTGACACTGTTTCGTCTAAGGTTTTTCTAGACGCGTGTAGTGATGCTGTGCCAATTCTATTTCTATCCTCTTACGTCCAATTTACGTATTACACAACGCGATAGACTTGTCTGAACCAGAGAACTGAGAGGGGGGAGAGCTGGAGCTCCCCGCCAAGGAAGGGGCAACGTGATGACGTAATTTACGTACACCCGGCAGAACCGGCTGCGTACGCCCGGTGGGAACAGCAAACCCCTTACTACTTATATATATATAATATATATATATATATATATATATATATATATATACTATATATATAATACTATATACATACTATATATATATATAATATATATATATATATATATATATATATATATATATATATATATATATATATATATAATCTGGACACTAGACTCTCATGGAAAAATTACATACAAGAGGTTGCTGAGCGCGCTAGCAAGCGAACAAATTTGTTAAAAAGACTATCTGGTACAAAGTGGGGTTGCACGCAGGACGTTCTTGCCACTGCTTATAAGACCTATGTCAGACCCTCCATGGAATACGCTTCAGAAGTTACGTCACTGGCCAGTCAACCGAATCTACGAAAGTTAGATAAAATACAGAACAGTGCCCTCAGAATCATAACCGGCGCAGCTTTCTCAACGCCCATTTGTGCGATGGAAATGCAAACCTGCATAGAACCATTGCAAAAAAGGCGCGAAAAACTAACGCTTAAATTTTGGGAACGCTCAAGAAGAGTAAATCACCGATACTGGACTAACTATAGAAAGGCTGCACAGAGACTAAAAACCCAGATAAGCCCACTACAACACGCTGAAGAACTTAGAAGAAGGTATAGCATCGGTGAATCAAACCCAACCCCGCTCAAAACTTTCAACAAGCTGACTATTGCCATGCCTCTCAAAAGTTTGTCATTACTAAACTTTAAAACCCCCAAGCATCTTGCACTCCCAGAAGAACTAAAGATTTCTGCCCTTGAGACAATCCACACTTTATATCCTGAACCAGACTGGCTGCACATCTACACTGATGGATCTAAACTCAATCCTACTGGAGCTGGGGCTGGAGCCTTCTCCAAGCTATTTGAAATCAGCCAGGGCGTTGGGGCAAACACAAGTAATTTTGATGAGGAAGTAACGGCAGTGCGACTGGCCGCAGAGGCTCTTGCTGCGCATCACCCAGCAACGAACCACCAACGAGCTGTTTTCTTTATAGACTCCCAATCCGCCATAATTGCAATAGCCGACAACTCTTCAACAGACTGTTCGAACATATTCCACTGCCGAGAAGCAATCTCACATCTTTTGCAAAATGAATGGTCAATTAGCCTTCAGTGGATCCCAAGTCACGTTGGCATCACAGGTAACGAAAGAGCAGACGACCTTGCAAAAAATGGAACGCAGATGCAACAACCATATGCAGAAACCAACCTCACCTCTGCCAAACACCTTATTGATGCAATCCTTAAACGCTCAATTAAAAAAGATCATGAGGAAGCCAGCAGGGGGAAACAGTGGGCATCACTTAGCAGTCGCAGTCCTTTGGTGCCCACAAGCGATAGAGCAACTGCCGTGGCTGACTTTCGACTTCTGACAGGACACGACTATCTCCAGGCCCACCTCTACCGTTTTGGCCTAGCGGAATCCGATACGTATCCGCTCTGTCTCAATGGTGTCATGAATGGGGACCACATTTCAACCTGTCCTGAACTGGACGACCAGCTGTCCAGAACCGGTCGTTACTGGGAGGCTCGACGCCGAATGGTTCAACAGCCAAGGGCGGGCATTGGATAAAGTAAAGTAAGTATATATATATATATATATATATATATATATATATATATATATACATTTCTAAATTGTTGCTGTAAGTTTCCACAGTCGATAAATATCTCTTAGAAAGTATTGTCGTATAGTCTTGTGCTTGACACATCAGAAAATGAGCCCACTTGAAACAAACAATTCTGGTCTCTTATATTCTGCACATATTAAATGTTTGCTGTATTTCTCTTTAAATATTTTTCTTCGACGTTCTTATAAACTACGAGGCCTGTACTTGTTTTAAATGGCTGCCTTAGAGTAATGTATTAATAGAATGTGGTTTCTAATGTGGGAGTAATTTCTACTTATCAAGGGTTTTGGTCTGTAAACAAGTTCATAACACACTTTCTCTGTTATTGAGATGGTTATATCTCTATAATTTTTTATTTCTTAAAACATTCTAAACTTTAACGTATGTATATTTGTTAATAAAACTAGAATAAATGAGATTTAACATAAACAAAATACTTATTGTTAAAAGTTTGATTATAACTTAAAAAACAAGTATGTTTTCATCTTAATTATAATTTTCTTTATAATTATTTCTAATTTTTGTAACAGTTCTTTTAAACACTTCATTCAAATTTTTCTCACTTAGAAAAAAATTGTTTGAAAATTAATATAAAACTACTTATTTGTTTAAAAAAAATAATTGTCATTTGATAAAAGCCAATTAATTTACAAAAGTTTAATCGTTTTAGGAAAGCTACTCTTTAGATTGTATTGAAATTGAAGATTCACATACAAATGTAATTTTAAACAAATGCATACATTGTATGGTTTTTATTATAATATTTATAAAATAAAACTTATAATAAATTTGGAATTATTGTACACACCTTGTACTTCCATTAACTATATAAATCTTGACCAATAAATCCCAAAATTGTCCATTTCCTTCTCAATAATTGTTAATTAATTTTTGACAGATATGTTCTTCTGATAAAACGTGGGCCATAAACTTTGACAATTTGTGGCTTGTAATTTTATCAATATCAATGTTTCTTAACGTTAAGTGAAGGTTTAGAAAGGATATTGTAATTTCTTTTAAATGCCATAACTGGAATACTTTCTAGGCTAGAATACACTATACTGAATATGCCAATGGTGAATAAATAGAATTTGATGGAGTAATTAAAATGTTTCTTAGTATTTATTACTTCGATAATATGTATTGACTAAGTTAAATCGTAGGAAACGTTTCAATGTGTTACAACATAGTGATGTTTATGCATATATGCAAGCATTTATATTTTTACATTCAGGTTCAAACAACTATTTCTACCTAGTTCAAAACTAGCAAAAATGAACTATAGATCAAACAAAACTTTTGTGAAGACCAACTCGTAACATAATCGCTCGTTCAAATATATCTATTCAGTAAAAACCTTTTGATTTAATGTTTAAACTTATTTCGCTGAGTCCACTCCCTTTGATCAGGTTCAATACTATGACCAGGGAAAGTTTTAAATATAACTCTTCCCCCTCGTTACCCTTTACATGGGGATTTCAGTGGACATAAAGATGGAATTAATACCTCTCTTGATCCAGTGTAAATGTATAAACTTCTCATCGATGTAAAACGTAGTTGCCCCTAATCTAATTAAAATACAGCGTTATCATAAAAGAATGGTTCGATTTCGATCATGGTTTATTGAAAGACCAAAATAATTGCAGTTAATGTTGTTTGTTTATCTAATTTGTCTTCTCGAACAGTATGTTTTACATAATTAATAAATTTCAAAATATACACCATTAGTCGGTCGACAAATGTTCATACGATACTCAACTTCTCTCCAAACATTTCTTCGGTTATGGTTGTCATTGTTTCATTATTCCGGTTTTTTACGTGGGTCAGGTCGAGAATTGTTTGTGAATAAACAACGTTTTTGATGTACCCCCCCAAGAAAAAATCACAAGGTGTCAGGTCTGGACTCCTTGTGGGTCACAGCGTAGGTCCTTGCCGGTCTATCCATCGATCTCAAAAGTTTTTGTTCAAAGCGTTCGTAACCAATGCACTAAAGTGTGGGGGAGCACAATTTGTTGGAAATAAAGTGGAGGAATGCTTTTGATTTCATCTAGCTGAGGAAATCAATATTCGGTTAACATGTCAAGATACACAACTCCAATAATTGTTTCCTCAGCAAAAGAAGAAAAAGCCATATTACGCGATTTTTCCTCACATCACAGCAAATATTAATTTTAGGCTAATCACGTTGTTTCTCAACAATTGCACGTGGGTTTTAAAAGCCCCATTTTCGTTAATTGTGTCTGTTAATACATGGAAACTAGCTTTGTCTGAATGATTATATCACTTTAAAACAATTCATTTTCACCTATTCTGTACAACATTTCAACAGCGAAATTCTATCGGCTTACACCACCATTGGGTTTCAATTCCTGTAGTATCTGGATTTTATAAGCGTGTTTGAGTAATTTGAGTTTCTTATGTAAAACTATATATATTTTCGGAATACCTAATTCAACGCTTTGACGAGGGATGGACTTCCCAGGAACTCATACTGTAGATTGACTAGTTAGTTCAACCTTTTCGCCTGGTACACTTGGTCTGACGCTTGATCTATGTTCCTTAACGGACCCAGTTTCTTCGAATTGTTTAAACTAACATGCTATTTTTTTTTGTTTGGTGTGTCTCGGAGAGCACGTTAAACTAAAATTACAAATTTTAAATTAACCATCAATAAAACACACTGCTTTATCTTTATCCGAGAACATAGTAACCCACTAGACTCACCGCATCTACAATACAAGAACTGATGTTAGGGTAAGAACAGATTATAAACAAACTTTTGGGTTGGAGGCTTTCAGAGATACCAATACAACATATAGAAATTTCCCTAGAATCTGCCTTCGAAATACTGAAACCGCACCATTCTTTTATGATTACCCAGTATATCTAGCACAATGTTTTGATACATCTAAACCGTTCACACGAAATGTTTATAATTGTGAAGGGGTTATATTAGAAGACTATAAAATTTATCAAGGCTATTTTAATAATTACTACTACCTTATTAATAAACCCTTATCTTTAACAATAGGGTAAAGTCAATAATAAATATGCTTTTCATTATTTAATAATGATAAACAAAGTCGTATTTTTCCTCTATAACCCTGCAACTTTCGATTTTATTGAACATTCATTGAATGCTCTCATTGTTTATTCAGCAAACAGTAACTGCTTTGTATATTCACAATATCGCAATGAAATACATCTTTAAGTCAGCGAGAATAAAATATAAACGGATGTTAAATATTAATTGTACCGCTAATTAAGTGTTCATCTAATTAAATTTTCAAAATCTTATCCTTGGTAAATATTGCGATATCTCAACCCATTCTTCTCTCTCTCTCTCTCTCTCTCTCGCTCGCTATCTTTCTCTCTCTCTCTGTCTTAATTTAGTTCAATGGGTATAATTAGAGCTAATTTCTTATGTAACCCTTTTAAACAACAAATATGTCGTGGGTTATTAAACATGAATACCCGACCGAGTTAAAATTGCGGCCGAAGATTGGGATTACTTTCAGCAAAGTAGGAAAAGTTCAGATGTTTTGGCGTGCAATTTGTAGGGCTGCTATTGAATTTTATCGATCTTTTTCTTTTGGTTAACTCAATAAATATTGTAAAAATTACTTATCCTTTAATCACTTTCTCATCGTAGACCTGAGTAATGTCATATTAAGTAGTAACTACTTAGTAGTAAAATCCACTAGCATCTAACATTTCCATACTATACAGTTAGTAACACTTGAAATAAGTCAAAATAGATGGAATAATCGTTATTTGAAGTCAGAAGTGTGTTTACAACATAGGCTTTCGTCTAAAAAGTATTGTAATCTTTTCACTTCTTTTTAAATATTTTAAAATTTTAAATAATAATTGTAAATTATTTTCAAATATTAGGTTTATTATTAAATTTTCTGTATCAAATAATATCAGTTTTAAAGTAAATCCTATACACGATGCTCCGTTTATAACGGTTTCTATTTTTCCATACTTTACTTTCATTTACTTTTTAAACCCTCACATTAGCATAACTATTTATGAGGGTTAAAATAGAACTATTTCTATTTATTTTATCATTTTATTTTACGTTATTATTTAACCCATATTTACTAGTGAAAACATTTGTATGGCCATTTCTAGTGCCACGCCTGAGAGACGAATATATAACATATCTATGCACCTTTGTAAGAAAATTATTGAACTTAACTATTAACTTAACATATTAAAAACAATCATTTTATGCATATTCCAGATCAAATTCTGTTTTCTGAATGAAATACACATAGATAGTCAACAAAAATATGATTAATAATTAAGAAAAAAAGTGTAACAACATCTAAGTCAATGTTATATTATAATTCTAAATAATTTAAAATAGCTATATATATATATATATATATATATATATATATATATATATAAACAGTTCTGAGTATCTAGAATGACTGGCCGCCATCGACTTTCTATGCAATACTGAAACAAATGCTAATTCTTGTATTCAAATCACAACCTTCAAGAATCATATTACCAAGGTTATTTACGAAAACATATTCAAAACCTAATAATTTTAAAATTATAATTGCTTCTAATTTTTAATGTTTTCCGCTTTATTTCTTACTTACATGCAGCATAAATTAAAAAAAAATCCCTAATTATTATTGAGAGGTACAAATGTACAACAAATTATTATGTTGGACAAATGTATTAGTGTTCTTGAATCATTGTGTCAAAATATTTTGTGACCTCTTTAATGAAATATATAGAATTTATAAACACTTTACAATATGAATGCAGTTATAAATTATTAAAATGTTTAAATCTTTTTAATTTTATATTTTTCTACAAGAAATTATTTACTAGTGATATTACTTGCGTTATGATCTAAATAATTTACCATTCAAGGCTAGAGATTACGTCAGAAATAAGACCATAAGCAACAATCAGCATACCTAATAATAAGAATACGCAAACACAAACAAATTTATCGCTTATTCACGTCGTGTTAGTAGGCCTATTGTTTATCATATATTTCATCTGTTTTTAACAACGCAGAGTGCTTAAAATTAATTGAAAGTAATAAATGTAAGGTAAATGAAACCTTTATTACTTTGTTTTCCCTTCATAATACACTTTTAGATGTGTGTTCTGTACACGCCCATACCATAAATAACTTGCTTGGAGCTTCCATGATGGATTGCCCCATTTTAGTTATTACGGAAATCCCCTTACTCTATATACTTGCATTATAATCACAATAATAAATTCAAGACAAGAATTTATAGACATATATTTATTATTAGTGTTGTTTCTTTCCATCGCTATTAATTTTCTACTTTTTCTATTATCAATAAACAAATTTTTCAATAATGTCTTAATTTTGCAAATGAAGGTAAACGATAAAAGGTTTTTTACCTACAAAAACTTGTAGCCTAAACTAAACAAGATATTATAGAAAACCATTAGCTTCATAAATTAGAAACGAAAAAACCGAAAGCGAATAAATAGTAACAAGAATAATAATAATCCAGTAACATATAATGGTAGATTGAGAAATGGAAATTGAGACCAAATTTATTGCCTATTACTTGTTTACGTATATTATTCTTTATAAACAATGTAATTACTGGAGGATTTCACATTAGTTTGAATACGCCATTGGATTAATTACAATTCCCTCTATAATTAGGCTACGTATTAGTCCGAATGGCTGGTTAACACATATTAGCTCTCAAACAGCCATTTCATCCATTGTGTCAATAAACAGCAATATAATACAGTAACAGTAAATAGCACCAAAACAAAATCTTTGCTGTATCAAGCCGTTCCATTTTACTTTAAATAAAATTACTGCATTCGGTTGAGTGTTATACAGGATGATAGTTGAAATAATAGAAAAACAAAGGTAAATGTTTCCAACTTAGGATTAGGAAATTAATTTCACTGTTGAACCAAAGTAATTAATCTTTTAAAGTATATTTAAAAGGCTTCCTTACTGACACAAGTGTTGGTGTAACAAACACGATTGCCGCTTTATATTATATTTTATTTAAAGTTCCACAATGAGGTTTGCACATGAAAAAGCTTTGTGCAAGATGGGCAACGCGTAGTCTCACTGCGAATTCGCACACCACTTTCCGACTAGTGTTTGGTGCTTTTAATTAAAAACAAGAGTGATCCTTTGCATCGAATTGTTTGTGACTATGGATGAAACATAGATTCACCATTACACCTGAGTCCAAACAACAATCCGTGTAATAGATAGAAGCTGGTTATTTAGGCCAGAAGAAGGGCATGACCGTGCTGTCAGCGGGTAAGATCATGGCGACGGAGTTTTGGGATGCGAAAAGAAATCTGTTGACTACCTTCAAAAAGGTAAATCAATAACTTTAAATAATAGAGTCACCGATATAATTGAACTTTATACCATCATTCTAAGAACATTAGGTTTATTTCAAATTAAATAACTTGTTAAATAACTACAAAATTATGAAAAATAGTAAACATTTGGTAAAATTATAAATTTTATAACATATTTTAAAGAGAAGATTGTAGTTCTTATTTTAATTTTAAATTAACTAAATCGAGATAGAATAATCGTGTTTAAAGTTATAATTGTCCTGTGGTAATCAACTAAATACAATTTATGAAATTTGTCCAATCATTAACAAGAGCATAAGTCAATAATTCAAATCAAGCCAGAATTAACATGCTTTAGTGTAAGAATGTATGTGTGTGTGTGTGTGTGTGTATGTCTGTGAATGTGAGTGTATGTGTGTGTTTGTGAGTGTGTGTGTGTGTATGTGTGTGTGTGTGTGTGTGTGTGTGTGTGTGTGTGTGTGTGTGTGTGTGTGTGTGTGTGTGTGTGTGTGTGTGTGCTGGTGTGTGTGTGTGTGTGCGTGTGTGTGTTGCAACGGACCTTCACCCAGCTCACTCACTCCCGACCCTAGCAAACTCGACCTGCCACAAACCTGTCGACGTTTGCCCAACTCGCAATTACAAGAACATGAATTTAAATCGTAATTAAAAAACCCACCCTGTGGATTCTGTCTACTAAGATTGAAAAGGTCATGGTAAGGTGAGTGATGTGTCAAACGGTGTAACATTGGGTAGCTGAAAAACACAGAAATTTATCACACAAATTAATACCTTACCATGCTTTGTAGACCTGTTTGCTCCATGTTCCTGCTCTCGTGAAGTCCGTGTCAGATAACATCCTACCATATCCTCTTTACTGAGGCCCTGTGTTATATATGATAAGATCTGCCAGTGGGTATCAACCCCTGGACTTGGAAATAAAACCAGCTAGTGTTGGCCTAGCTCAAACTGATTTGGTTGTTAAATTTAATTCTTTGGGTGGGTTCCTCGATTATTATAAGGTGCACTTTAATCATTTATTATATGTAATTTATCAAAATAAATGACCCTATTAGGCTTGCTGGTATGGCATTTAAAGCTTTCAATGGTTTTATTAGATAAATTTTCTAGCTGGGAAATATTACATTTATTACTTAGCACACAGGATTATTTAATAAAATTTTTCACTAACCTTTGCTTGAAATATGAATTTAATAATATTACAATAACGAAATTTAAACAAATGAACATATTCTTTAAATGAAAATAATATCTTGACATCTAGTTTTACTTTTGAATTTAATCGCGTGAAAAATAATAATTGTTAAATAAAAGGATCGTATTCTTTTAACAACATAATTTCATGACGTTTATACATATTAGAACATAAATTAAATTGTCTCTTACTACCCAAATACATATTTTCATTGATTGCAGGGAGGTTGACAGATCCTATATCAAATTGCTGCACTCATTTAATTTATGGGCTGACTTTGCACCAGCAGTTACTTGTCATTTATTTATTTATATATGAAATTACTAGAGAATAAAATTGTTATTAACACTACTTGTTAACACTTAAGAATTGTTTACCAATTTTTTGGACATATACAATTTACCTTAAATTTCTGATAAACTGATTTTGGATTCACAACAATCCTTTATAAATTATCAAACAAGTTATACATGATTTTACGTTAATTAATAAAACATATCAATTTCTAAACATCTTAATGATTGTGCTTTTATAAGTTTATCTTTCCAAATTATAACAGTTATTACTTTAACATTTATCAATCATTTAAAATTTCACATAAATCTTTTATATATATTTAATAAGCTTCATATTTTAATTTATTTTTCAAGAAATAAAGCCATGACTTAGTTATTTAAACCTTTAATTTGTCGTTTTTGACTTTAGAAATTTTCCCAAATAATCTGGTTTATAATATTTAAAATTGTACAGAAATTATGACTTGCCCGACTCGCACTTTCCTGGATCCCCCTTTTATCTCCTGGGTGGTCAGATCCTTCCTTTCAGACTGGCAGTTGTTCTCGTCTGAAGGATTTTCCTTCCAGGCTGCGGCACAAGGCGACGTCATCTTCTTCAAGAAAAGAAATCTAACCGGGATTTTATCATGATCGAATGACTAGCTTGCGCTAGTCGTTATTGTTAGACATTTTACGACCAAATCGCGCACTCCGCGGCCAGATTAATGAAATTTAAAAGTCCATTATGACTTTCTCTGCAATTTAATTTAAACAGTGACCTTCTCGGTCGAATCCTCAAACGAGAGTCCCCTTTTTTCTCAACCTGCAACCAATTCACTAGCTGCTTACCCCCACTACTTGATTTTCATGCACAGTTTTGATTTTAAGCGTGCTTATTTAATATTCTGTTGGAACTTGATTTTGGTTTTAGCACACAAAGCACTCGCAAAGTCATCATTTGTGTACATTACAATCGGTTTTAATCTTATTCAACTAGCAATTGAGTTTCATGGCTTAGCAAAACTAGATAAACTTATTCTATAAAAATTTAAGATTTTTCAATTTCTATTCAATTGTTACGGAACCAATTTTTTCCGTTACAACCTCCCTGCTATTAAATGAAATTTGGGATCATTTTCCCAAATTGAGCTTAATACTACTTACTACTATTTAACACTATTATATATTGGCTTCATGTCCTCAGGCGTCCTTCTCCCTGAAACTCACATAACACATATATTATTAGTATCTTACACTTTCAACACATTGAAACTTTGTCTCCTTGCACTCACGATGCAAGCCATTATTTCCATATCATACAATTTATTTGAACTTAATACCCATAAACAATGCTTTATTTCTTGATCCATAAATTCTTTTTATACCTTGTACTCATAATTTAACATTTACATACTTAATTTTATAAGTTACATAGAA
Organism: Prosapia bicincta; assembly: GCA_036971475.1. Classification (NCBI taxonomy): domain Eukaryota; kingdom Metazoa; phylum Arthropoda; class Insecta; order Hemiptera; family Cercopidae; genus Prosapia; species Prosapia bicincta. Next base: position 98,947,579 of record JBAIZL010000004.1, on the reverse strand, counting down.
CTAACATGGATTTATTTCAATTTCACCTACAGTTTATACTTAATCTGTTATCTGGACAATTTATATGTTTGAATTACGCGACTTTCGCGCTGTTGACAATCTACAGCTGATTCTGACAGCCAGTAGCCTTGAACGCGCTTGGCAACGTCCGCTAGTTGGACTTTGGGCATCCCCTCTCTTTTGAGCAGGTCAGCTACCGCATTTCATTTTGCTGTTTTCGACTTTATCTGTGCAATGCTACGCAATATCCTACAAGTTTTATTTAGCTTGATTTACTCTAGGCCGTCGCCCCATGTCCGTCCAAGCAGCTGATTGCTTATCTTATTTGTTGTTGAATCCGCAACTACTTAACTTATCGCAGCCTATTCAAATTCCATTTCTAAAGTTATTAGAAGTTACCTAATCCATCCAGATTATTACATTACGTTTATTTTTGTCACTTTAAATTTTTAAAACCTTTCATAATTGTACATTTAAATACTTCGTAGCCTAATTAATCTTTTTACATATTTATAATTATTGATGAAATTTTTTGATGTCCCTTACATCGTAAATTCCCCTAGATTTATTTGTAATTATGTTTTCTACCTGGTAAGTCCTACGTCCAATTTTCCGCGCTATACGATAAGGCCCTTGATACAATAGTAATAATTTATCGGTCTGGTTTTTACTCAGATTTGACCGGTTATGTTTGGTAATTAGCACTAACTCCCCTTGTTGGAAGGTGATCTCCTTACATTGAAAATTTTTTATTTCCGCTCTTCTTATGCCTTTCCTTCTGATCCTGTCGAAAGCTGTGTGTACTACTTCTCTCTGGGTTAACCCGCCATCGTTAATACAAGCCTTCGGTAGAAATCTCTCCCATATATACACTGGCCGCGTTCCATAGTGTAACTGGATAGGTGCATATCCAGTTATTTCATGAGGCGTCGTGTTTAACACCTGTTCTATATAGGGGAGATATTTCACCCATCGTGATTGTCTTTCGTGACAATAGGACCTCAAAATTCTTCCTATCTCCCGGTTTATTCGTTCGGCTTGATTTACTTGTGGATGCCTGACAGGAATCAATGTATGCTGGATATTATTCTCCTGCATCCATTGTTTCCAGTGTCGGGAAATAAATGCCGACCCGAAGTCAGAAAGAATTTTTCTTGGCTTTCCTATTGTCCGAAAATATTGGGTTAACCTGTCGATTGTAGTACGTGTATTAGGTCGTTGTACAGCGTATAGTTTCACCAATTTAGAGAACACATCCACTACAACCAGTATATCCCTGACTCCCCCAGTTCCTTTTGGGAGCGGGCCTAAAAAATCCACTGCTACCATCTCGCCTGGTTGTTGTGTTAAAATGGGTTTTGTCTGAGCCTGTGAGTATCTATTGGTAGGTTTGGAAAATTGGCAAATTTCACATTTTCTAATTACTTCCATTATTCTTCTGTATGCATTTTTTATATAAACAGTATTCCTTATCATATTGTATATTTTATTGCGGCCTATATGCGCGTAGGACTGATGTATTTGCCCAATAAACGGGGCAATACTTAAATCAGGAATCATCAATTTAAATTTTCCATTTATACATTTACATAATTTATTTTCTATGATTTCGTAATTATTATAATTTTCTATATTTTGAATTATATATAATAAATTAGGTTGCATTTCTTGTTCCTGTCTCATGTTTACGAACAAATTTCGGAAGGACAATGGACACTCAACCTTTATTTGGCCAATTTTTACAACATTTAGTCCATTTTTTAATTTTCCTCCCTCCCCGTCCGTTTGATACATCCGACTGATGGTATCACACGGGATATTTTCTTTCCCAGGGCAGTGTATCATAATGGGTTGGTACTCTTGTATTGCCAATATCCACCTTGTGATACGCGAGTTCGTAAAGTTACAGGAGTATAGGAATTGTAACGCTTTGTTGTCAGTTATGATTGTTACCGGAGCTCCTAACATCAAAGGTCGGAACTTCTTTAACCCATGCACAATGGCTAGGAGCTCCTTCTCACACACAGTATACCCTAACTCTGCGTGTTTAAGCGTTCTAGATACAAAACCTATAACTTGTAATCTTCCCTCGGCATCCTTCTGGTAAAGTTGGCTAGCTATTGCCTTATCGCTAGCGTCAGTTTGTAGAAAAGTACCCTGCCCTTCAATCGGATGTGTCAAAGTGACAGCGTCAATAAACAAATCCTTCACCCTTTGGAACGCGACCTGCATCTCATTATCCCAAGCCCAGGGCTGTCCCTTTCTTATTAACCTTAACAGTGGTGACGTTTCTTGGGCATATTTACAAGTGAACCTAGCATAGTAGTTCACAAATCCGAGAAACGATTGTAGCTGGCGTTTGTTTCTCGGAGCGGGAAAATCGTGTATTGCTTGTAATTTCTCCGGGTCTGTTGCTACCCCTTTTTGGTTAAATATGTACCCAAGAAACTTAACCTCCCGTTGGCAGAACAAGGTTTTTTGCGGATTTATTGTTAAACCTCCCTCCCTGAACTTGGAAAAAATGATTCGCAGGTGCTCTAGGTGCTCCTGATATGTCTCCGATAGACATAATAAATCGTCCACATACACTAATATATTCTCTTGTACTTCCATGCCCAGTGTTATGTCTATGGTTCGTACAAGAGCGGCTAATGAATTTTGCAATCCAAATGGGACTACTTTAAAATTATACACCTTATTTTCAAATAGAAACCCTGTAAATTTTTTAGACTCATGCGTTAACGCTATTTGCCAGAAGCTTGTCGTGAGGTCTATTTTTGAAATGTAGCGCCTGCTACGACCTTTCCTTAAGATTTCGTCTATGCTCGGCGCGGCCTCATAGTCCGGAACCGTTATCTGATTTAACTTTCTGGCGTCTAGGCATAGTCTAACTGATTTGTCTGGTTTTACTACGACTAACATTGGGTTAATATACGGTGTTCTTGATCTTTCTATTATGTCTTGTCGGAGCATATCTTCGATTTCTTCGCGGACTTGTTTTCGAAAATTCATAGGGATGGGATAGTTCCTATTTATGAATGTGCTATCCTCTTGAATTTTTAACGCATGTTTGTATTTATTCGCCCTGCCTGGTTTGTCACTAAATATATCTTTAAATTCATTTAATAAATCATTTAATTTTGCCTGTTGATTTTCACTTAATATACTATTTTTATCTTGGACATGTTGTAGTTCAATTTTACTTATTTTTACACATTGCTTATCGGTATTAATTTTGTCCCGTTTTTTTTACGGAACCTCTTCCATTCGGCCCGTCCCTTGTAATTTATTTCCTTTTCTTTATTTAAGGTTTTTCCAATTTTGCCGCGATCAGTGGGCTTTGATTTTAGCGATTCGTTAGTTGACGAATTTATGTTATTAGACTGTGTATAAAATGAGCAGTTGGCTAATTTATTATAATTAGCTTTTTTCTTTGTTGTGACTTCAGGTCTATCCTGCAAGTTACTTAATTTTTTTATTTGTGGCTCATGGCCTTTATTTGTGGATTCTTTGATCCCGTTTCCTCCTTTAATCTCTTTCCTTAATTTCCCTTTATTTATATTTGTTGGGTTTATACCCTGTTTTATTTTAGTTTCACCATTTTTTAATGGATTTGGGTTGCTCCTTTTATTACATCCTACATTCATTCTTTTATTTTCTAACTTCTCTCGCTCACTGCTATTTCGGGGATTACCGCCTACTGATATATTTGCATTAACTTTTATTTTTGGTTCTAGTTTCGGATTCTTTACATTTTTGTTTTGTTTACATTTTAAATTTTGGTTTTTTTCTCCTGTCTGTGACAGAGTACGTTGTATATCGAGATCCCTTTGTTCTCGATATACAACGGCTAACGGCCCCTTATTCTCGCCGTTGGCAATCAACCCCCCCCACTTCCGGCTGGTAAGATGGTATTTTGCCTTGGTTAATTGGGTTGTCTTGTTTATTTTGTTTTACATTCATTTTATCACTTTTCATTTTTACGCCTACATTCTTTTCATTTACATTGTTTATTTGATTTATATTTTCTATTTCCCTGTTGGCTTCTAGCCTTTGTTTATTATTTTTATCGGGTAAATATATTTTTCCGTCTTTTCCCGTTTTTTCGAAATCCTGCCAGAGCATTTCCCCGTCCAGCTCATAGGAGATAAACGATTTCTCCAGATTTATGCGGGTCTTAAGCTCACACAAAGTATTCATCCCCAATATGAGGTCAACTCGTAAGTTTTCCACTATTAGGAATACAAATTCCTTTGTGTGACCCTGAAGAGTTAGAGGTAAGAAAGTTTGTAACTTAACCCGTTTGCATGTCGAGCCGATTGCTGTTAGAACCCCCATGTTAGCTACTGGTAGTTCGTAAAACATGTTTCCTTGCTGTTTCAAGGCCAGGTATTTGTTCGCATTAATCACGGACATTTGTGCACCAGTGTCCACTTTTGCGAATATCTCCATACCATTTATCTTGCAGCTAATCAATGGGCATTGCTCTACTTGCTCAATTTTATTTATGCAACTATCGGGTTCCTCTAACAATTCGTCCCGCATAAATAAGGCTAAACCGTTCAGGCTCACTATCTCGTCACGATGGTAAACTTGACGATTTTTGCTTTTCGGGCTATTGCGTTCCGGCGATCTCTTTCCTCGGATCCCTAGACGCGCTAACGGACAATGCTCCTTGTTGCTAGAGATCCTCGTTTCTAGTTTTTTTGCTGTGTGTCACTAGGTCCGGGGATAGAACGTGGCGGATTGGGTTTCTTAGGATACTTCGGTGGGGTTGTTTTTTGGTGTTCACCATAGGATCTTGGGTTATGGTCGGGTCTTTGGTGGTTAGAAGTGACGAAGCGCGGTGGTGCCCGGTTTGCATTTCCGTTAGCGCGGTCGTTCTCCGTCACGTTGTCGAGTTGGATTAGAAACGCAATAGCTTGTTTAATGTTCTGCGTGGGGTTGCCCACACTAGCTAATTGAACGTTGGTCCCGAAATGCTTCATGATCATGAAGATTAATTGCTTTTCGGGAATTACTGGATCTAAGTTCTTCGCCTTGTTTACCATCATGACGAAATATTCCGCCATGTTGGAAGGTCCGTTATTACTATATTTGCCCTGACTTAATTTCCTCCGAATCCTTTCCTGTTGGTGGAAGCTCCAGAAGTGCTGAGTGAATTCCTTGCGGAAATCCTGGTATGTCTCAGACCCCTTCTTTATAGCTCTCCACCTACTGTCGGCTGAACCCTGTATATATCGTTCTATGATCTTGAGCTTTGTAATTTCCTCCATCGTATTATCGATTTCAGAAAATAACGACTCCATTTCACAGAGAAACTCGATCGGGTCTTCCCGCGATGTACCCCAAAACTCTATTTTCCTATAGGATGCCTCGTTCAATTTGTTTGACACTGTAGGCAAACATATTTGTGTTATTGGCCCTGCCGTCCCTGAACTAGTAAGCCTATGCTCTAATTTTTTCACCTGTTGGTTTACAGACTTTACGTCCTCCCTTACTTTATTTACTTTCTCGCTTAACTGCGTTGTTTGAACCTCTACATCGTTTTTTATTTTTTCGATCACGGTGGCCTGTTCGGTCATTTTCCCTTCTAGGTTGCTCGTTCGACTTTCCGAATCCGCCCTATATTTGCTCATTTCATCGTGAAACGCTTCTAGGATCTTTTGGCGTTCTAATTTCTCTAACTCCCACCTTTTTTCGGCTAACTCGAACTCTTGTTGACGTTGTTTCTTGTCCTGCTCCCTTTCGGCCTCTCTTACCGCTTTATCTAATTCCCTTTCTTTTAGCCGTCTTTCTTCTTCGCGCTTTTCCCTAGCCGCGTTTTCTAGTTCCCTTTCTTCCTTATCTTTCACGCGCCTCTCTTCCTCGCGCTTGTCCCTAGCCGCATTTTCAGCTTTCATATAGGCTAAAAGCTTATCCATGTCGGATTTCGCTTCGGGTTTTCCATTTTGTTTAAATTTAAAGTTTGTTTAACTAAATTTATAGATGCGACTAGATATTTATTTTTATATGTGATTTCTAATTTTATAAATTTATTTTATATTTGGTTTGGCCGTTCGGTGCGGGTTGTAGATAATGCCTAAGGTGTTGTACTCTCGTACCTAGTTAGATTTCTTGATTTTATTTATTTCTTTTTAATTTAATTTTTATTTAATTATTTTTTATTTAATGGCTTTACTCCCTGCCTATTCTCGTTTTTTTTTTTTTTTTTTTTTTATTATTATAATTAATTACCCACTAAAATTCTTTAGCTGGGTTAAATTAATTTAAAATTTATTAATGATTTTGCCTAATCGTGCCTTCCTTATTCGAGTCCCAAGTGCGGGCGCCATATCTGCAACGGACCTTCACCCAGCTCACTCACTCCCGACCCTAGCAAACTCGACCTGCCACAAACCTGTCGACGTTTGCCCAACTCGCAATTACAAGAACATGAATTTAAATCGTAATTAAAAAACCCACCCTGTGGATTCTGTCTACTAAGATTGAAAAGGTCATGGTAAGGTGAGTGATGTGTCAAACGGTGTAACATTGGGTAGCTGAAAAACACAGAAATTTATCACACAAATTAATACCTTACCATGCTTTGTAGACCTGTTTGCTCCATGTTCCTGCTCTCGTGAAGTCCGTGTCAGATAACATCCTACCATATCCTCTTTACTGAGGCCCTGTGTTATATATGATAAGATCTGCCAGTGGGTATCAACCCCTGGACTTGGAAATAAAACCAGCTAGTGTTGGCCTAGCTCAAACTGATTTGGTTGTTAAATTTAATTCTTTGGGTGGGTTCCTCGATTATTATAAGGTGCACTTTAATCATTTATTATATGTAATTTATCAAAATAAATGACCCTATTAGGCTTGCTGGTATGGCATTTAAAGCTTTCAATGGTTTTATTAGATAAATTTTCTAGCTGGGAAATATTACATTTATTACTTAGCACACAGGATTATTTAATAAAATTTTTCACTAACCTTTGCTTGAAATATGAATTTAATAATATTACAATAACGAAATTTAAACAAATGAACATATTCTTTAAATGAAAATAATATCTTGACATCTAGTTTTACTTTTGAATTTAATCGCGTGAAAAATAATAATTGTTAAATAAAAGGATCGTATTCTTTTAACAACATAATTTCATGACGTTTATACATATTAGAACATAAATTAAATTGTCTCTTACTACCCAAATACATATTTTCATTGATTGCAGGGAGGTTGACAGATCCTATATCAAATTGCTGCACTCATTTAATTTATGGGCTGACTTTGCACCAGCAGTTACTTGTCATTTATTTATTTATATATGAAATTACTAGAGAATAAAATTGTTATTAACACTACTTGTTAACACTTAAGAATTGTTTACCAATTTTTTGGACATATACAATTTACCTTAAATTTCTGATAAACTGATTTTGGATTCACAACAATCCTTTATAAATTATCAAACAAGTTATACATGATTTTACGTTAATTAATAAAACATATCAATTTCTAAACATCTTAATGATTGTGCTTTTATAAGTTTATCTTTCCAAATTATAACAGTTATTACTTTAACATTTATCAATCATTTAAAATTTCACATAAATCTTTTATATATATTTAATAAGCTTCATATTTTAATTTATTTTTCAAGAAATAAAGCCATGACTTAGTTATTTAAACCTTTAATTTGTCGTTTTTGACTTTAGAAATTTTCCCAAATAATCTGGTTTATAATATTTAAAATTGTACAGAAATTATGACTTGCCCGACTCGCACTTTCCTGGATCCCCCTTTTATCTCCTGGGTGGTCAGATCCTTCCTTTCAGACTGGCAGTTGTTCTCGTCTGAAGGATTTTCCTTCCAGGCTGCGGCACAAGGCGACGTCATCTTCTTCAAGAAAAGAAATCTAACCGGGATTTTATCATGATCGAATGACTAGCTTGCGCTAGTCGTTATTGTTAGACATTTTACGACCAAATCGCGCACTCCGCGGCCAGATTAATGAAATTTAAAAGTCCATTATGACTTTCTCTGCAATTTAATTTAAACAGTGACCTTCTCGGTCGAATCCTCAAACGAGAGTCCCCTTTTTTCTCAACCTGCAACCAATTCACTAGCTGCTTACCCCCACTACTTGATTTTCATGCACAGTTTTGATTTTAAGCGTGCTTATTTAATATTCTGTTGGAACTTGATTTTGGTTTTAGCACACAAAGCACTCGCAAAGTCATCATTTGTGTACATTACAATCGGTTTTAATCTTATTCAACTAGCAATTGAGTTTCATGGCTTAGCAAAACTAGATAAACTTATTCTATAAAAATTTAAGATTTTTCAATTTCTATTCAATTGTTACGGAACCAATTTTTTCCGTTACAGTGTGTGTGTGAGTGTGCTGGTGTGTGTGTGTGTGTGTGTGTCTCTGTGTGAGTGTGTGCATGTGCATGTGTGTGTGTGTCTGTTTGGGTGTGTGTGTCTGTGTGTGTGTGTGTGTGTGTGTGTTTGTGTGTGTGTGTGTATGTGTGTGTGTGTGTGTGTGTGTGTGTGTGTGTGTGTGTGAGTGTGCTGGTGTGTGTTTGTGTGTGTGTGTGTGTGTGTGTGTGTGTGTCTCTGTGTGAGTGTGTGCATGTGCATGTGTGTGTTTGTGTGTGTGTGTGTGTGTGTCTGTTTGGGTGTGTGTGTGTGTGTGCACAAATTTGACTGTAAATCAATTCGTTTTTACGTAACGGATGCAAACCAAACCAACTAACTAAAGGAATCCGAGTTATAATCTAACAGACACAAGGCGTCGTAAATCAGATCTGGGATGACAATTCTTTTCGGTTGTCTCTTTCTGAACGATAAAGTAGAAGTTAAGACATAAGAACAAAGTTTCGCCCGCAACTATGTCACTGTGTCATCGCCAGAAAAGCAAACATTTATTCAAGGGGATAATATACAAAGGGACAAAACAAGGCGAGATTAAATCCAGAAAATCGTAGTTCCAGGATCCCAATTTCTTTCGTCAGTTTTAAGAGGTAAATATATCGAAATGTTTCCTTTCAAAAACAGAGATATATTAACATTATTTTTAAAAAGAAATACATTACTATAATTTAGTGTATTTATATTTTATTTATACATTCTGAATAATATAAAATAAAAAAAATCATATTGAAATGATCGAATTCAGTTTTTTTTTTTAACATATGTTGTCGTAATAACAGCTTAATGTGATGGTGTATAACTTTTACTTTATTACAAAATATTTAGGAATAAATTTATATCATGATATGAAAACATTTGGTTTTACATTTTAGATTTGTTTTTATTTAAAAATAATTAGATTAGTTTTATTCAATACAGTAATATTACTGTTAATTTTTAAACTGCTAACGATTATCAACTTTTTAAAATGAATATTAATTTCTATTTATTGTACTTTGCTTTAATTTTGTTTCCAATTTGTCTGTGTTTTTTTTTCTGTTAAAGTTCTTATCAAGCTGTACTTTTCGTATTGTTAGTTATTTTCGTAACTGTTTTAAGGTTTTAGTTTTACATTTTACTCACTTATAAAATAAATGTTAATTATTTTACTAAAAATTGTGTCTTTAATGTTTTAATGAACTTATATCAGTATTTCTAGCCTAACGATTATATAAAGTAATATTCTAAATTACAAATATACATGGGAACATGAGTTATTTTATGCTTTCTGTTTACTATGGTTTCTGAATTTTTTTCCAGTGGTATTGCTACACTTTAAAACGCTGTTTGTTTTTCTGTGTAAGTTATTTTTTAAATTATTACATGAGGTCTGCAGAGTAAATAGTGACGTAGGAGATTCTTTTAAATATCATATTGTACAATTATATGCATTTAATCCTGCGAAACATTAATAACAATTTGTACAAAAATACCCCAAGTAATAAATACTAACGTCTACAAGCATGCATCACACAAGGCTTAAAGTTTTGCATTTAGAAGTGAAAATCATTTAAGGTGTTGTCCAACTGGCGAAAGTATTTAATCGGAATAAGTTTTGGAGGAATTCTTGCAAATTCTTTGTTGGGAAACTAACGCAGATGATACTGTATATTGTACGCTTTATTTTAAATATAAGTGCTAACCTCTATTTGGCAGATTCAATATTTTGTTATATCTATTATACTTTTAGAAAAACTTCATTTCTTTTAATACTTTCACTTAAGACGCCTTACTTACTCCTATTACCAATTTTAATATCATATCCTGCTATAACTCACTCTATAATAATAAAATTTACTTCTTTATATGAAAAAAAGTCTATAAATTCACACAAAATAATAATACTTTTATTTAAACAAGAACATGATGAAAACATATATCTTAGATATTAGTATATTAAAAACAAAGCTGATATTTTAAAAACGAACACACACGAATTACCACAGATTAAATGATTCAGATTACATATAAAACATTTTATATGGTATGAAATTAATAATTTGATTTAAAAGCTATGAGGATCAAATAAGTAATGCAAAGAAGAGAGAAAATATCACGAGAAATATGGGGCCATTACCGTAAATTTGAGACATAACATTTTCTGTCATCGTTCATACGGAGCTAGAAGTGCTTTGTGGGAAATAATGGAGGGCTACAAGTCAAAAGGAACAGTTTTTAAACTTATGTTAATATCTTTATGGTGTACACTGCAATGTTATGTCTCATCAAGGAACTTTTATAATATATCGTTGTTACATTGCGAAGAAAGCAATTTACGTAAAGTTTATTAATATTAAAACAGTGAGACATTATTTATAGCCTTTATACAAAAAATATAAAAATTTGGGAGAGTTTGCAAGGTTCTTAAATGTACTATGAAAAGAACAGAAATGAAATATTATTTGAAGACTTCCTTTTAAATTGAGTAGCTTGATTGAATTTTAAAATTAATAAAGTTTAAAATATTAATAATTGCATAACTTGTAGAACAAAGTATGTACAAAAGATATAAAGACAGATAAAAATAATTTTATGTACGAAATGTAAAAATAATTTCTTAAAACATTATAAAACCAGATTCTCTTGTCGAATTTTATTATTGATAAGCATTTTATTGCCATGATGTTAAAAGTTTCTATTAGGAGCTATATTACAGTATTACTGAAATGATAATATAAAAACGAGGAACCAACGTCTATTATTAAAATTAGCTACCTGAAACTTTTTCTAAAGACTTATGATTCTAATATAGATAAAAATTGATCAATTTTTATTGTTTGTGTGAAAAACAGAATAGGACAGTTAATTTAACGTTTTAAAAAGCAGATGGGTTTGTTTACTCATTGATAGTCTGCAACGTGCAAAATGTTTAAATATTTGTTACGTGTTTCAGAAAAGAAACATATCTCTAGACACCCAAAGGTACATATTGAACTCATTTCACCAGATCACTATAGTCTGAAACACATAACGTCGAGTAAGAGAAGGCTAACTCATAATTTCATAGCTTCCTACCAAGTATTTTTCGAGATAAGAGCGGAGCACACAACCGACGTTACCTCATCTCACATTTAGTAGAGACATTACGTAAATCATGTCTATAAATCTTTCAGCGTAAGCCTACGTCGGGGTGGAAAACGTACTTAAGGTTCTTCGTAGAATAAATAACAAGTGAACTATATAACAAGAACAATACCAAAAGCAACAAATACTTCACATAATTAGGGAAACTAAAATTATAATAAAATACTGTTTTAAATAAGATACACAGCAAATGTCGTATTTTAATAATTCGTAATTATTAAGAATTGAATTTGTTGTAATTGTATACATGAAATATTTTTTAAAAATAATAATAAGTAAGAATCATTATTATTGTTACTATACTCATCATAACAACATCAACATCATTCTCATAACCAGCATAATATATCTATGCTCCATGGTTGCGGAGCCATTGCTACAATCTTAAACCTAACTGAATAATTTAGGAACAAAATCTGGACATTTCTATTTCAACCTAACAACTTCCAAATTATCACTATAAAAGTCTGAATTAGTAATGTCCCACTTCTGAAGGCAGGTATGCACAGATGTACTCGTGTAAATATTTTAAAATAAAAAAAAGTGATTGAAGGGTAAGATCATTTATTTATTACACAACCGACATAGTTTTACTCCAATTAGATAATGGCAGACTTTTCCTCTAAGAAACATAATTGTCGGTCACGAAATATTGCTTTCCATTCTAATGGTCCAGAAGACAGGATTTTAATAGCCTGTCCATTATCCTTCCTGTAGCTACAACGCACATATATGCACATATATATATTATAAGTGCTTTTACTATAAGCGCTTGGACTGATCAGATCGCTATCCCTTTCTCGATCAATACTAATGTTGTTTTTCCACGTCTTCCTAAAATTGCCACGTTCCAAAAAATAAATATATTTAAAAGAATCAGTCCCTATTTTTGGATTCACTTTGTAAACATATGCTATAGGAGCCCAATTACTTTATATGTGGCAAAAACACTGTAAATAATGATAATTAATAATAAAAATTCAGAAACTAATATTCAGTAAATAATGGATTGTGCTCTGCTTCCACTATTTCATCTTCTAACACTTCTTTGTTATGGCCTATATTCAGTCACCTACAATATTTTCTTTGCTCCTAATATTCAAAGAACATTCCTAATATTCTTTGTTCTTAATATTCTTCTTTGTTCCTAATATTCAAACATTTGTTGATGAATTAGTGTTTTATTATCTACTTTGTAACATCTCCTCCAATGGGGAACTATCTTCATCCTCATAAAGAAGTTTCCAGAAAAACCGAAGCGTCCTCATTCTTCATTTTTGCTCTTCTAGAGTTAATATCATTTGTTCTTGTCTCAGCTTTATCAAAAAAAGTTTTCTCTACGTCTAGCTGTCTATGTAGAGGCGTCTTTTTTCAGTGCTCAGTGGGGTTTTTTCCATTTACCAATATACTGGATGTTTTATTTTTTTTTAGTATTTCTTTGGTTTAAATTGCTCTATATCTGTGTTTATACCAGTTATACACAGATATAGATCTTTCTTGTACAGAAGGTCGTTGCTACTGCCTATTGCCTTTAGCGTTATTGATTGGCCTCTGAGACGCCTTACATTTCACAGATCCTGAAATACATCTTATTATGACATCAGAATGCTTTATAGCCTTTCATAGAAAATAGGATGGATATATTTAGCTTTTCGCCAAGTGTATACCTTTTTCCTCACACTCTTTTTTCCTGTACGTATAACTCTTTTATCCAACCATATAAATTACCAATTAAATTGGGTTCTCAATCGAGTTCAAAAGTTTGCGTACCTATTTTTATTCAGTGTGTCTTGAAAAGTGTTCTGCTTCCTCTTCATTCTGAAAACCTGCAGTCTTTTTTGTTCATAACTATTTACCTTTGCCACTCACACCAGCATCACTTTTACCGCTTACAAATCTCAGTTTCTACATCTGAAAGATTCACCAGTAGACCCAAGAGGCCTTATTTCAAAGATCCTTTATTACTCTAGAAGTTTATTGATTCACAATTATCAATGACGTATTTATAGACATATAATCACATTTATCAATGACGAATTTATAGACGTATAATCACATTTATCAATGACTAGATGGAAGAAAGAAGATAATCGCTAGTAGCGGGAATAGCAGTATAAGAATTGTAAGGGGAAGGATTGGAGTTTCTTCAATAAGTTGTGTAACACTCAAACCTTTCGGGTTAGTTACTAAAAAAAAGTTTAATATTCGGTTTAATAGTTTACCTTCAAGAAAACTCCACCAGCTGTGAAATTGCGGATTCTCTAAAATATCAGGTCAGTATATTATTCTAATCCCATCTATCAAATCATAATAAATATTATTATGAAACGGACTCAAACATTTTTAATAGGTTTCCAGAGAATAAAACCACCAGCAAAATAATTTGCATTCTTAAGCATTAAATTCACGAGAATTAAGCATCACAGATTGTAAAAAGTTTTTAAAAAGAAATTTCGAATTAAATATTTTAATTATTTGTTCTATTATATACTCTAAGTAAAGTGTTAGATGGGTAGATTAAATTAAATGTTAGTTTAATGTAACCTTTTAACATACAAAACATTATTGAACACTATCAGCTTTGCAACTTTGTTACTCCATCCGACCAAATCACTTTTACCGAGACAAACTTTGACCGAGGATAAATTCACAGCTTTAGTCCTTTCCCCAATCCTCTTCCCAACTTAAAAGCCCTTTGTCTTGTTTTGTAAGTCTGTGGCCTTTGATCCCGCTCTTTCTTTGACCACACAAAACTTTAAAATCTAATCATATCCCTGCTTCATTTACTACTTTGTTTGTTCAGTGGTCTCACTGAGCTTCAAAGATAATTAAATCTTTTACATCTGAAGAATAAACGAACTTATTTTTAATCAACATTACAAAAACAAAGTTTATTAAACTCTACTTTTACTATATAAAAAGATAAGTAAAATGATATTTTAAGTAAGATAATTTGGAACACCTTTCCTTACTATATTGCATTAAAAATTTGTATAAATTGAAAAGGTTTAAAGGTTTGTAGAGATAGTATCTCATCTCTCAATCCCCATTATATATTACTGATTTATTATTCATGATGACTACTATGGCGTGGGTGACGTTTATAAGTTCTCTGAAATATCATTTCGTATTTTTCTAGTTTCCTTTTTCCTGCAGATCGTCCCAGAAATATTTTTCTGTAATTTTTTAATACATGATTTATAATTTGTACAGCATAATAGTTAACTTCACTACCAAAAGGTTTTTTTTCATAAGGTTTTTTAAATTCTGTTATAAATTCCGAGCAAAGCATAAGGTGAATAACGCATCCCATATACATGTATTTTCGCTTCAGAATCCTCAGTCTTTGTTTAGGTAACTTTTTTAAAATAGTGTTTGTAGCACACAACATCCATGTTTAAGTAATTTATCTGTTCCAAATTCTGTACAAGTTTTTTTTCAAACTTTAATTAATGTTACGTAAATTTCAAAATTTGGTAATTTAAGTTACACAATTAAATAGAAGTATGATATGTCTTTAAAATTATAATGACGTTTTATGCTCAATGTTTCCATTGTTTGTATTGAAATCCTAATTTATTAGTAGGTGAAACATAGACAGAGGAATAATTAAAGTGGCATAATTTTTGTTGCTTCAATTTTTAATAACATTCGTTACAATAAAATTGGTCAAATGTTTGGCAATTTATTTTATATGCAACTCATATTTATATAGTTTGATTTAAACGGGATAACATGTAGTATATTATGTTGTCAGAAATAAATCAACGCAGTTTTAAATAACCTGTTTATATACAACCAGAGTTCATTCCTGCATCTCTGTACTGAACTGTGTAAGACAAAGTTTTGCACAATGCATGCATACAAGATTTATCACTCTTTGTTGGCACTTGTTTGACAGTAAGAAGTTGTACAAAGAGAAGGATTTTCTTCAGCTCTATTTAACCTGTTTAGCAGGAAGCCTCAAAAGGGAACATGACACGGTTTTTTAACATATAGGAAAAAGTAGAATTGCAGACGTTACACATAGTAAATATATTTTTGAAGTATTCTCATTAGATAGAAAAATATTGTGTATTTTTATCTACATAATATTTTTATTTTAATTACTTATAGATATTGAAGTTGAACAAATTCATATATACGTAATTTTCTATGTGATTTTGTAAATACGTGTGGTAAAAATAGGAGGATGGCTGGTATTTGGTTAATATATAGGATATTGGAAATGAAGGTTTGATTAAGAATATTCTCATGGATTTGAAAGTAATAATAGATAGAGTACTCATGATTATCCCTGTTGTTTTTATATTTCAGCGTTAACGAACTCCAGTTATAAAAAAACGCTATTTTATTGAAGAAGAACGCATATAATAATTATACAAATTGAATTTTAAACTTTATTGGAAAAATCAATTGAAATAATGACACTGGTCACACTTATTATGTTGAGATACAGTTTTTAACTAAAAAGCAGATGTCGATATAAGTTACACTCAAGTTTTCGCAATTGTATACATTTTTATATAAGTCATAAATTTTACCAGATATTTAAATATAATTTTTAAAAGCTGTTCTAAATATTTTGTTAGGAAGTGAGGAAATGGATAATAGTAAGGAATGTTGAGTATTATCAAGTAGCAGAACATAGAGTATAATTAACGGATAGTGAGGGAAAAGATTTAAACACTTCTTAACATTTTCTTGAAATTCCATTATAGAATAACGTTTTATTTTTATTATCGAATAACTAAATTGAAATAATTTGATTCATACATTTCTTTTTTTAACATTTCTATGTGAAAATTTAGGGAATTAGTAACACAAAATTAAAACCTAAATTTTCAAAATACTTTCTGTTTACAATAAGATAATTCGTTCATTATAGTTGTTAAAAAACAATCGCTTAGTATACTCCATATACAAATAAAGCTACACAAGGTTTCAATTCAATCAAAGTCATTTAAACCAATAACTATGATTATTTGTAATATAATAAATTAAATTAAACAATAATTTTAAACATTTTTAATAAAACAATAAAATTAATAAACATTCAGGATACTAAAACAAAAAATTAAGCTAAAATATTTCTTAAAATACAATGCCACCTCATCTACATTTCGTGAAAAAGGTAAGCGTCTTTGGAGGTAAATGACAAAGGGATATCTTTACATTCAGTTCCTAAAATTATTATTGTCGAAATTTACATAAATGATAGTGTATTGAAGAAAGGTTTTCAATGTCATTGTGGCTCTGTGGTTTTATTATTAGTTTATTTTCACAAAGAACTAAAGTTTGGTTTACAGTCAGATTATTTAATATAAATACATTTCTTACTTGCTGTAACAAATTACAATTTCTCTACAAAAATGTTTTGGTTTCTTTTGGGTAACACAATTTCGGAAACTTCGAAATGTAAAACATAAACTGAACTTGGTGTCACCTGTTTATAGTGTATTTAAAGTCTCGCATAACGTGCTATGTCTAACACATTTATTTATTTGGTTTAATTTGGAAAGGTCTTATAATTTTAGTTTTTAGATTATAAACGAAATATTCAAGTCTGGAGAGGCTCAGATTTTCTGTGTTCCGAAGTATTGTAGGGGTTTCGATAAGTTATAATAATTTATTCTGAGTAAATGCATGTAGGAAAACCTTTTTGGTCCGTAAAGTTTCTGATTATATAGTAGAGCTATCGGAATGCACCTATTGCTTTTCTTCTTACATTTTACTCGAGTATTAGCTTTTAGTTTAATCGGATGACGAACTATCTTACTTTCGGTTCCCATGCTGATAGGAGTTACAAATATAAGGTTTGTTCATTCTATTATAACGAAACAATTGATTTCTGTTTCATATCATTCAATTATCTTATTCTTCAGCAACCTATTGACTCTTGAAATCATGTTAGAAATTGCTTGCTCCATATTTAATGTTTTATAGCGAGTAATATAAAATGTAATAGTGGATAAGTGTTCGCAGGGACGCTAGAGTAGCACTGGAATGACAGTTTGCTTAACGAGACAGATGTTTACATATAAAAAGTAGATGTGATGAGAATGAGTTTGGCGGAGAATTGTTTACTATGTAAGAAATTCGTCTCTAGACTAATGTAATCAAAGTTTATCGTGTTTGTTGGCCAAAGAGAGAGTGAGGGAGAGAGAGAGAGAGAGAGAGAGAGAGAGAGAGAGATCTGACGCTTGTCTGATGCTTAACGTAGTTTAGCTTTACAGAGTAGCCACTTTGGTGGACTCAAATTATGTTTGAAACAGAAAATCGAAAACTGAACACAGTGCAACAGTAATAGAAACACTAACTAAAATATCAGCTAAAACTAACTATAGCAGTTTAAACTAAAACATTATTTTTTTAAAAATTGTAACTACCTGGTTAGATTTAGTTTTTCGTATTCAGAAAAATATAGTAAAATGTTATATCTCTGTTACAGAAATTATCTCATTGTTGATGTATAAACAGTGTTATAACTCACTGCTATACAATGTTTATACAACGATATGTTCAATTTTGAAACAATTGTATTTTATCTTATTGATGAAACACAACTATCCATCGTACGTATCTTAATATTCACAAACTATATTTTGCTTCTAACACTCTTTTGTTTCGAGTAAGCTTATGCATTAAGTTTGTTGTCACGAAAACTACATCGACGGCTTCTTTACGCTATAATTCATCTATAGTAACGCTCGAATTTCTCAGGATATTACTTTTATGCAGGTGTTTTTAATAACATTAGTCTCAACAACTGAAAATTCTGAGCTTCTGATGTTGTCAGCTGTGTTAGCTGAAGGTTTTGTAACAGTTTTTTTTAGTTATTTTTATAATTAAGGATTTGTAAGCATTAACTATAAGTTACTAGACTTTGTTGTTTAGTTACTCTGGGATTATAACAGTATTGCGGGAATAAGAAATTTAAGTACCTCATCTTTCAAAGTTTTCCTTATTCTCGGTTCTTGTTCAGACATCAGGCGATATATTTATAACTAATTTGAAAATTAGTTTGATGCCCCTTGAAACAAATTTATCTTTCAACGTTAGTGGCAATGTTCATTTAACTATTTTTACAAGTTTATTGAACAGACATTTTTCAAATATTTTATAACCTATAAAAACTTTGACACATTTATCACAGTTTCCTAACCACCATCTGCCTTAAGATATTTTCTTTTTGTTATATATGGTTTATATCTATTCAACCGGCTCTGCTAATAAATTATATGCCATTTTTCAGTGGTAAAATGTATCTTCAATTTATCTTAGGTTAAGATACAGAAATTACTGGGACGTGATATTTTATTTTACAAAAATAAAAAATAAATTAAAGATTTTTTGTAATAATTTCCTCTGAAGAATATTGGTAACATTTATATCATGAAAAGTTATGGGGTTCAAAAAATATTATGTTTTACTTACGAAATTTATATACGTGGAATATTTTCGTAATAATAACGATATTGTTTTATGAAATTTAAAATCAATCTTTTTTAATAATAAAATATTCCCAAACCCCTCATATGGCATGCTATTAATTGTAATGCTATGAATAAGGCAATGATTTACTGCATAACCATTACCGGGGGTGCAAATTCCCTTGATAATGGTTGGTTCAATTGTAATTTATGACCATTTGATTCGGTCACGACGGGTAATGTCCTATGTTAGAGGTAGCTGGTAATTAATGACAGCTACTAAGCGTGAATGTATGCTTATATATATATATCCGTTATACAAGGAAGTGTGTGTAAGAAATGTTGCATATCTAACACTGTATATGATGTAATAATATATATTTTAAAGCTAGTAGATTTCTTGTTACAGTCTCAATCTATATCCTTGTTAATGAAGCAATAAAAATGAAACTTTTATGAACAAGGACCCAAATAGTGTTTGACTGGTTCAAAAAGCTTTATATAAATATATATATAAATATATATATATATATATATATATATATATATATATATATATTTATTTATATAATATATATAATTAATAAATTAAAAATATTTCAAAAACAAGATTATTTTATTGTATATATTATTCAAAGCTTTTCGCCGATAAAGCAGTACCAGCATCTTCGGGAAAATAATTATCTAACAAAATATTTTTACAAAAATTAAATCATATGTACTACAAAGAACCATATGTTTATAAGTAATGCACTTACGTAATTGTTTCTATAACATCAATGACCTTATAATTAGTTTGGTCCCTTTATGCGTATAAATTTCTAATTTTTCACATATATTCATCTTTAATCAGATATTTAATTCTTTCATTAATTTCATTTTCTATTTCAGGGAATTCATGGCCATGATTAATACAATGAGTAGGTAAATTTGACTTGTATATGTTTGGTTTTATATAAGCGTTTAAATGTTCTTTGTATATTTCTTTTAATTGTTTTTAATTTGTTCTACATAAATTTATTACAATCTTGACATTTTATATTATATACACCATTTCTCGTGCATATTATTTTGATTATTGTTGTTGTTTATTATATTTTTAATTTTATTATCAGTTTTGTATGTAATTTGTAAATTTGTTTCTTTAAATAATCTTGTAATTCTGTTTATTTCGCTACCAATGAATGTAAAAGTTGTCCAAATTTGTTTCTCTCTTATAATGTACAAAGTTATTGTCGATTTCTGTTTCCTTATTACGTTATTATTTAATTTATCTACAGTTTTTCTTTTATATCCATTTCCTACACCAGTTTGATATATGATATTTTTCTCTTTTATTTGATCATTCAAGTTCATTGGTATTTTATACATTCTATATAATAGATTATACAGCGCTGCCATTTTTTTGGTTGTATGGATGATTTGAATAATTAGGTATTATTTGATTTGTCTGCGTTGGTTTTCTATATATATTATATTCAAGTTTGTCATTATTTCTAGTAATTGTAATATATAAATAATTTAGTTTATTTTTTGAATCGAATTCATGAGTAAATTTTATATATGAAACATTGGAAATTTATAAGCATAAAGTTAAAGACAAATTATTTGATGAACAAATTCAAGGGAGATTAAGGCACCAAACTATTTATAAGGTCATTGATGTTATAGAAAAAATTACATAAAGTGCAATAATTATAAACATATGGTAGTTTGTAGCACATATGATTTAATTTTTGTAAAAATATTTTGTTAGATAATTACTTTCCTGAAGATGCTGGTACTGTTTTATCGGCTAAAATTTTTGAATAATATGTGCCATAAATGTATTCTTGTTTTTGAAATATTTTTAATGTATTAACTACATTACAAGAAAACATATCACCATATTTAATATATATATATATATATATATATATATATAATAACAAATGATCCAAAATATCAGTTGATCTGATATAATTAGTGGGAAAATACCGATGCATAGGTGTTAACTTGAATGACAGGATTTCAGCCTTTACCCAATTAATTTCGAAGGTGACAAGACACTGCTAGAGGTTGCTGCTAGTCGACCGAACGTAGCTGGAGATGTCTGAAGATTCCTTTACAATCACAACCTTCTTTATGTGCTACCTGACAATAGTTTATAAAACATTATGAGTCACAAAAGATTTATAAATTATAAGTATTTAATGACAAATAAAATTGAATAAAATTAATTTTAAAATAAAACCGAAACACGGGTTTTATTTGACTTGCGTATTTAAAATTAAATTATGCTCTAATCTATAATATATATATTTGTAAGATATAAATTTAATAAATAATTTTTAAAGATAACCATTAAAATATGGATGTCGGTATAATATTTCACAATTAATTTTACGGTGAACTATTCGAGGCCACATTATGCTACTCTCTGGTTACAATGGTCTCAGATTTCGTTACAATAATTCTATCTGTACTTGGTAAGAAAGTACACTCTACATTGCCACATGTCTATAATATTTTAGTTACAAATGGAACCTGTAGCAGTGAACTTCAGAGAAGCTGATGAAATCCCCATATCACTGAATCCACACAACTTCACTAAGCCGATTTACAGTTTGGTATATAGCCTTTTTTTATTTTACCATTGCCAATTCTGTACCACAATGACTAAATGAATACGTTTTACAGAACAAATTAGATATCCTTTAATACATTTTACTTTTCATAGCGTCTACATTTGGGTTTACATGGGAGCTCGGAAGTTAATGCATATGGGACCATATGAAATAAATAAAATGACGGATTGATGTTGCAGGGAACATACAATGGCCATCCATATAGTTGTTCAATTACGCTTCATCTTTTGGAATAAAAAAAGGCATTGTTTTTAAAACAAGATGAAAGGAATATATAGTGCAAATCTGGAAATCCTTAAGAACAGACAGGATTGGTATGAAATGTTGGAAATTTTCACATTAGCTAAACAAATAGCTTCCACATAGAACAATTACCTTTAATATTAGAAAATCCATTTGTAATAATAATTGGTGTTCATGGTTTAAAAAAAAATAGACATGTATGCTAACATTGTCTTTTTCAATGTCATAAATTTTCAAAAGAATTATTTTCTCAAATTATATTGTTTTATTTTATAACAAACACAAAGAGCAAAACATATTTAAAACTTCTAAACATTTCTGGGTAATACGTAAGCACTTCTCCTTAATCCCATTGAGAGAAAGTTTATTGACCAAGGGTTCCTTAAATCTACTCTACAGTAATTCCTAAGCCAGAGATCGTTACTGCGGTTTTTATTTTTGCACACATCCATCAAACTTTCCTTATAGTTTTTCTATTGTGGATACGAGTAGACACAATTTTATGACTCCGATAAGGGGAAAGTTTCAATGAGCTTAGAGGTAATATATATATATATATATATATATATATATATATATATATATATATATGCTTTTACATATTCCTTCACGGATGAAAAAGTATGATGAATATTTATTATCTGGAGTACATCCGCAGTGCGACATAAAATCGCAGTTTCGACGTTTCGCTAGAATTTTATCTAGCATTGACGAGGTGAACCCAACAACAGTTAAAGAGCGAGTCAACTCTGAATAAGTAACTACTGCAGAATAAACAGCCAATTCTGGAAAAATAAATGTTTTTTGTACTTAAATTAAGTTCTAGATGCTTTCATTAAAATATACAACTAAATATATGATTTAAATTTAATAAAATAATTTAAAATAGAAACAATGATTAATATAATAATAATGTCTGTTATTTTCAATATATGTTAAATATCTTAAACTTATATAATACGAGTAGCTACATTGAATTTCATGCATAAAATTG
>JBAIZL010000004.1:98814731-98919731 GCA_036971475.1 Prosapia bicincta | reverse complement strand
AAAATTAAATGGTTTAAAACTATTGAAGTTACTATTCAAACAATATTCTATAACCTACAGACAATAAAACATAATCAACCACCCAATTAAAAGGTTCAAGAGGGAAATTCTGTTAATGGTCAATCATAGCATGATGAAAAATATTTCTAATAGTTTTGTTCCATACTAGAGGTTTTATTTGTTTGCACCATATTCTATTGATTATTTTGACTTACTTTTTTATATTAAACACGATTTTATTTTAAGAGTAACGGATTTAATCAACCACAAGTAAATGTCACTTTATGTATTGCTGGACTCAGCTGGAAATGGTCACCAGTCCAAAGTGACATTCATCAATTTAAACTTATAGTTTACACAATTGTTGTTATATAAGTGACATTTTACATAGGACTTTAACTTACTTGAACATACTAAATGTACCCAACGCAAGTACCTTTTGAAGATGGTAACTGCCTTCATGGTAACAGTATGCTACATCAATGTTTCAATGATTTCAAAATTGTTAAAAGCAAAATTTAACTATTTACATGCTGATATAAAGTATAGACTTCCTTCAGAAATAAACAGGTCACTACGTCCCGCGTAACTGTATCTCATTGTTTTCTTATATCAATGGGTGTAGGACCTATTTCCTCTAGCCTACCTCGTGCAGAAAGCGCTATCACATATTTTAGCCAAAAAACTCTTACTTCAAACAATAATCCCCCCTTTTTGAATTTGGATATTTCTGGTGAATTTCATTAGATCAAAATAAGGTATTTTCTTTGTGTATGGTCCCTCGTCGACTCTGTGGGTTGTTAAAGCTCATATATTTCGTGAACTTCTATTTTAAGAGAAATTACCCAAGTAAATTGTAAGTATAAGGCTATGATTTGTCTTTTTTTGTTAAGTAATTGAAAAGAAATACCCGGGGAAAATGAAGAGTGCTACTTATAATTTAAATTTGGTTTTATAAACCATAACCGGATATTAAGTAATCATACCTAAACAAACAAACAAAAATATACATAAAAATTTAAAAAAATGCAAAGCCTATATCACTGAATATTCTAAACATGCTGTTATTGTTTGTATTATACACATATACAAAGGTTGTAAACAAGTACCTGAATAAAGTGAAGGAAGTGCATTATAATGCTCCATGAATGTATTCTATATAGATGCAAAAATATCAGCTTTAAATACTTCTAAAAATATTAGTAGTATAACGTTATAGGCTAAGGCACAATATAGTCTGACTAGTACCAGTAAATAAAAAAAAATCACAATGTACAAAAGTTAAAGTCTTACTTAAATGGAAAAGCTTTGAAGGATGGAGCTGTGCATAATATAAGTTTTGCATATGATTGTTTTTATTTAGCAAAGTTCAGAAACAATTCGAAATACGCCTGAAAAGTAAATGTTCTACAGACATCGAACTCACAAGGTATTCTTCAGAAAAAGGGAAGATCAAAGCGTAAAGGCAATGTTCTACAGACTTTAAACTCACAAGGTATTCTTTAGAAAAAGGGAAGATCAAAGCGTAAAGGAAATGTTGCTGCTGGATATTGTGTTGTGTTTCAAACAGTTGTTTTATAGAACCCCTTTTCCCATCAGAAGGAAATAAAAGGGAAAGAAAAACAATAATAATCTTAGGGATTTCATTTTAAAGATGTTGAAATACGTCAGTTATTTTTTATGTATAATTTAACAACACTAAATATTAACTTCGAGAAGAATTTTTTTGTTTCAACTCCAAAATAATTACTGCAAGATAAACCTAATAATAATATTATTAAAATAATATGTTTAAATTATTTATTTATTAAATTATTAAATATATTGTAATAAGTAGTATTAAAATATTTTATTATTTATATTAGTTTAAAATATTTCGTAGTTTATAATTAATATTATATTTATTGCCGTAAATGTATTAAATAATGTTTTAATAAAATTATATTGAGCTTTTTTTTCATTAAAAGCTTTGAGTAAAAATTAGAATTTAAGACATGTTCTTTGTTTTAATATTTATTGAATATTGTAATTTACACACTCATGAATCGTTAGTTGTGTAATAACTCATTCTAGATCATTTTAGGTTTTACCCGTATTTTCCTTTTAAAATATACATTTAAAAAATCTAACTAGATATGTTTGGATGCTTTTTTATAAAAATTACCATAAAATCTTTAAAAATCAAAATTTGCTGGGAATATTAGGTATTAAATAACATTCATAAACCTTATGCAATTTGTAGAGGCTAAGAGCCTCCATATGATTCATATTATTAAAGAAAATAAATACTATTTAGGAGTCTTAAATTTTATTATTTTAAAAATGAATATACACGACACGCGTCATTCACCTGTTATATACAGCATTCGGCAGGTGAGGTTTATGTTTTATGTGTAGTGTTTGTGGAATGTGCGATTTGTTGACTGTGACAGCATGATGTTATTTTAAGTATTCTAATAATTGAAATGCACATGGATAATAAAATCCTTAGAGCGAATAATGTAGGTTTGAAATAAACCCTTTTTATAATGAGAATTAAACTAGAGAGTTTAAAATAAATAATCCACTGAGTAGAGATTATGACATAAATAAGTGCATTGTTAATATGTATCAAATATGTTGAATATGTTTTGAGATTAAAAATGTTGTACTGTATTATCTTGTTTTGAATCAAAGTTAAATAAATTGATACAAAATAATATTAATTTCAACTTGTTAAAATAAAAATATACAACGATTGAAATAAATAAATTAATTAAAATATAAAATTAGGTGAGTTATGATAAGAGATGAATAGACCAATTAATATTATTATTACGTGCCCTGCGAGCAGTGGATGCATAGGTTGCATGGTATCGAACACATTTGCATAGTTATGAAATTCACTCGATTTTATCAAACCATTTTAATGATGCAAAGTACACAAACGTAAAAAGGCTATACAAACTCACGTTGGTTCCAAGATCATTTACAGTTATCATTGTTAATATCTTACAAATGCTGAACAACTCTTCTAGCGAATTAAACATTTTTGATTTGATTGTGGCGACGATCTTTTTTGCTTCTTAATTGACAAAAAATGTAGCCTTAAGCCTAACTGTTTTTGAATTTTTAAGTTGGCCTGGGTATCATAACTGAGATTTTATTTTATTGCTATAGAAGTTGTAAATTATGTTAACAACCATCCTCACCTAGAGCACGCCACTGCCTCTCAACTAAAACATTCAACGTGTGACAAGTGAGCTTTATGATTTATGGGCGGTGTGTTGGTGACGTGTGTGATTTGTAGGTTTTACCAGCCTGACTGTAAAATTAATATGTCCTTACGTTTACATTTTACAAGAGACATATTATTGTTGTCACAGTTTACTACCAAATTACAGTAAAATTCCCAAGTGCAATAGTTAATTATAGAATATCCTAAATATTTTTACATAATAAAATATTAGTATCAAATTTATTATTAATAATAAAAAGTTAATTACAATTTTTTTTTAAAAAAAAAAAAAGAAATAATAATATTAGAAATTAAAAATGAAAACGATTTCATGTGATATTAAATTGAATTTTTATGCAAAATGTTTACTAAAACAGAAATATTCTTAGATAAAAGTGAAACTAATGTGAGTGTTAGAACATTACATTACATTAGTAAATTAACACATACCGCAAGCATAGATTCATTTGTAAACTACTGATAATGCTATATTTAATAGCAAAATTTGTATAAATCGTTTGTAACTTCTGTGTTAATTTTCTATTAAAGCCAAACGTTGCTTAAACTGTAAAGTGTTCAACAGGGTTAATATTTTTATTATCTTTTAAATTTTATAAATCAATATATTACTGTTTACCTTTTTTTATTTATGTATACAATAAAACTATAAAAGGTAAAGAGTAAAATTTTAAAATAATTCAATTTAAGATATTTGTTCTAAGCTTCTACACATTTAAAAATATTATTTCTAAACAATAAAGAAAATTAACAGACTATTTCTACTAACATATAACAGCACTAATACCAAATAAGGCCGTCTCACTAAATGTGAGAAAAACCTGCCGTCAAATGATACTTCCACCGGAAGTGTAACGCGGGGAAGTTCTAGGAAGGGAGTTGCGCTAATCAAGGAGGCCGTGTGATCAATCATGTACGTTATTTACCGCCTGAACGGAACAAGCGGTTAAATCTATGTTATAGAATGAAAACACAACACTGACAACTTCCATATAATGCAGATATTATGTAGAGCTTTGTAGTTTACAATTTCGGTTTTTTGAAATACAAACTTGAAAATTTGCGACGGTAGACTACGATTGAAAAAAAACTGTTATTATTTTCTATGGAATAAAGTGAAAGCTAATATGGAAATGGGTTATGCAAACGACTCCCTTTTCAAAAGGTTAATTACTTTAACAAATAATTACGTATGTTTTAAACAACAAATCACTATATCATGGTCTTGTTGTTTCAGGCATAAAGTACCACACGGTGAGAACAGCTCACACTCGGGTACAGATAAGGCTGATGATGGTTTATTTCCTTAGATCGGTGCAAAGTAACGTTCATGACTAACCGTGTCTAGAGTGTGGTCTGAGAGTAATAAACATGAAACCCATAACGTATAACGACGCCATACCCAGACACTTTCCGGAAGCCTGTGTGCAGCTGATACAGTCCAATTTTAAAAGAGTTCAGCAGTAAATAAAGAAACAAATATTTTTAATAAAAGAGCGTACCGAGAAACAAGAAAATTAATTCAAAACAATTGTAGTTAAAACAAAAACTAGGAGTAAATAAGAAAACGACCGCCCTTAGGAGTAAATGAGATCAAATAAAAAGAGAAACACCAGTCAGTCAGTCATTTGGAAGAAGGGGGTTTGATGGCCCCGTGGATTTGCAGCGTCTGTTGTTAACACTGGCTGCTTGTATCATTGTGTTTACAGCACTCTTTTTTGTGGACTGGTATGGTGAAGGACGGAGTTTGGTAAATGTGGTGGGAAGAGCTATTGTTCTCAACAGAAAAGGGAGGCAAAACGTAACTGTGAAAGGACGCTATGGAAACCGTCATTAGTGGACTCATGACTTGGAAAGTATTTTCATTCTTAGTAAAATTTTAAAAAAAATCTTCATAAGTTAAATATAATATAAATTATTTCAATAAGTAAACATTCCTATATTATTATTTGGTATTTCGCATTAGTTGTAACAAGGATTAGTACATGAAGCTTTAACATAACATAGTCGTGATTAAATACTGTAAAGCGTTCATATATTATAATCTGGTGTAACCAAATGTCAGACCAGTCGTGAACATCAAAATATCATTCAAGATTAGTCCACAAATAGAACCTACTGTAAGCTAATATAGTACTGTCTCGAAAGAATAACCTTTCCTGTTGCCGCTGTGCGATAACAAGTTGAGATACTGCATTAAGTGGCCGAGTCTAGAGTGTGGCCAGAAAGTAGTAGACATGAAACCCATAAAGTATAATGTCATATCCAGACACATTCCAGAAGCGTGTATGCAGCTGACACAGTCCCTTCTTATAAGAGTTTAACAGTAAACAAAAAAATATATAAATGTTTTTTAATAAACAAAATATCGTAAAGACGAATGTTATTTTAAAACAATGGTAGTTAAAACTGAAATTAGAAGTAAATATGCAAGTGACTGCCGGTACTAAAACCATGTAAAAGGTGAACGACCTACAGAGAAGGGAAGCAAAACTTGATTACTTAAGGATTCTACGGAAATAATCATTAGTGGGTTCCTGACTTAGAAAGCCTTAGATGCACAACATTTCTATATTAGTATTTAGTATTACTTCACATTTATTGTAATTGTGTTATTTAGTGTTTCACATTAGTTGTAATAGGGAAACAACTAATCCTGGATTATAATGTACAATAAAGCTTTAACATAACACATTCGGAATTAAATCCTTGCAAGGCGTATATATATATTATAATCTGACGTAAACAAATGTCAGCTAAGTCGTGAACATAAACATATCATACAAGACTAGACCACGAGTAGAACTTACTGTAAGCTAATAGTACTGTCTCCGCAGAAAAACCTCTCCTGTTGTCGCTGTAGAACAACGAGGTAAGAGGCAGTTTCAAGTAGACGAAAGCAGCTTCAAATTATGCATCAGAAATACAATTTTATAGATTTTAGTAAGCATATTTTAAATTTGGATTTAAGTCCTTTAAATATACTTTTATATAACGTTTTTTAAAATTATTTATTCATTTTAAACTCCACAACACTGTAATACGAGTAGAAAATATCTATTTCATGAGAATATGCTCGACATTTTGGTCCTACATAATGTGTTAGATAAATATAGCAAATATGTAGCTTAGCCTACCCGGCAAGCTGGCCTGAGCAACCGGGCGGGTCCGCAGGTGGCGGATAGTGAGACGGCCTACAGAAATGTAGGTTACCTGTGAATAACGATTCCGGAAGGTTTCTGAATATGCAGGCCTGGACCAAGGCTATGGTTCAAAGGTGAGGAATTATCTCTCCTCGTCAGTCAACCGGTTGGGCTTGGTAGAAATAACCGAGTGCTCTGACCGGGGAGACTGGGGTAGTTGGGAATTAAGTCCTCACAATGCTACTCTCACCTCCCGGGTGAACCAAGGGCAATGCGACAGTGAAGTAGGGGCGGGAAACTGCCCAAACGACACAGTTGTAAAAAAGAGAGTAAAGCAGGCTGTTCATCTGAGCAGTTAATAATGTCCTGAACTTGGGGTGTACTTCAAGGTCAGTGACTGAATACCCAATCCAAGGTGGAAGGCATCGTGCCGAAGGATGAATGGCTGCAGGGTATAAAATGCAGTCCCAAACGATCCCCTTGAGGAACCAGACAAAACCTCATTGTATGTTGTCTTGCCAGGGCAATGGGGGCTCTGCTCTGGTCGACCTTTTATTTCCCCCATACTCGTGGGACGTTTATGGACCAGAAAAATACAAAAGATAATTTTGAGACTGCACAGACGGCGGGAGCCAATGAGTTGGCAAACCGTGGGTCTGTAGCAGAGATGCCAACGGCAACCATCACTGGGGGTGCGGGGGCGGCTGTTAAGCTGCCGACTGCAGAAACCGGTGAAGTGGCTGCAGAGTTGAGTACGCTCTCCTTACGGAGAAAGCGAATAGTAGGAAGGGGCATAGAATAGCACAGCAACCCCTAAACTCGGCCGCTACGTAACCTAGGACTATAGGGGTAGTTTTGGATGATGCTCAAGGTCACCCCAGCCGCGACCCCAGACCAAGGGGTGGTTTCGACCACGTTCAGGGGGGGTAGGGGGTAGTTTTTCGAAAAAAAAAAAAAAAATTGGCCGCTACGTAACCTAGGACAATAGGGGTAGTTTCGGATGACGCGGGCGGACGTCGTGACCCCGACCCTAGCTTTGGGGGTAGTTTTGACCACGTTTAGAGGGGTAGGGGTGGTTTTTCGGAAAAATTTAACTCCAAGCCACTAACCTAGGCTAGCCAAAATGGATCTAACCTAACCTAACCTAAGTGTAGGGGGTGAACTTAGCAACGTTCAGGACCTTCCCCGGCGGATGCTCCGGGGGTAGATTGGGGGTGGGGCGATTTTCGATAAAATTTTGGAACATGTGCTTTGTCCGATAGGGTGCGTAACCTAGGACTATAGGGGTAGTTTAGGATGATGCAGGAGGTCATCCCGGCCGCGACCCCAGACCCGGGGGTGGTTTCGACCGCGTCTAGAGGGGTGGGGGTAGATTTTCGAAAAAAAAATTTATCTTAACCTTACTCGGCCGCTACGTAACCTAGGACTATAGGGGTAGTTTTGGATGATGCAGAGGCCTGGCGGCGACCCTCACCCAACACTAAGGGTGGTTTTGACCATGCCTAGAGGGGCGGTAAATGGAAAAAACTAATTCCAAACAACTAACCTAAGCTAGCCAAAATGTATCCAACCCAAACAACCCCTAGGTGCAGGGGACACCTCAGCTACGTTTAGGACCACCCCAGGGGTAGCTCCGGGGGTGGATTGGCGGTGGGGGGTAGATTTCGAAAAAATTTTGGAAAAAAGTGCCTTGACCGATAGGGTATGTCTAGAGTGTATTATTGCGTCGGTAGGGGTAGTTTCACCTAGGGGTAGTTTTTGAATAAAATATGAAATTGCCGAAAATCGATCGGCTGGATCAACAGACAGTACGGGATATGTCTAGAGTCCAATAAGGACCATTGCGGGGGTGGTTCACCTGGGGGTAGTTTTTAAATAAAATACGAAAATGCCGAAATTCGATCGGACGGATCAAATGACCGTACGGGATATGTCTAGAGTCCAATAAGGAACGCTGCGGGGGTGGTTTCACCTGTGGGTTGTCTTCAGAATGCCAAACATAATAGGCGGAATAGCTCCGGTGGAGGGGGTAACTTTTGGAAAGACTTAATGGGTATCTGAAGTAAGGCCTCTTAGGTAAAGTAACCCTGCAATAGCCCGGGTGGTGGGGGTAACTTTGGAAAGATTTAAT
Organism: Prosapia bicincta; assembly: GCA_036971475.1. Lineage (NCBI taxonomy): Eukaryota > Metazoa > Arthropoda > Insecta > Hemiptera > Cercopidae > Prosapia > Prosapia bicincta. The sequence goes on along the minus strand of JBAIZL010000004.1, from coordinate 98,911,222 downwards.
GGTTATCTGACGACGTATCAGCGCTTGAGCGAGCCTAGGCAAGTAGTAGGCTCACCCTAACTATAGTGGTCTACCCCAAACAATTTTGATGATGAGGGGCCCAGGGGTATATGATTGGCAAACCCAAAATTTGTCTATGCTACTAAAATAATAAACAATGCAGTCAGCCTTTAAGTAAAGCTACACAAGAGCAGGGCTAGGACGGTTGCTATATCAACTACCAAGAGAAATACCTCCACCAAGTCCCCCAGCAGGCGTAAAGCTATCTGTGGAGCAGGGCCACAGGTAAAACCATCCCTTATGCCAAACCATAGGTAAAGCCATCCAGGTGTCGGACCTTCGGTAAAGTCACACCAGGAGTCGTGCTAGAGGTAAAGCCCCCAGGAGCTAGGTATAGCCAACCCGAAGCCTGCCCTTAAGTAAAGCCACCAGGGTGTCAGACCTCCGTTAAAGTAACCGCGGACTCGGGCTTGAGGTAAAGCTGCCCAGGAGTCAGCCCTTAGGTAACGCCGGCCTGGAGTCTGGCCATAGGTAAAGACGCCGTCGAGTCAGGTCGTAGGTAAAGCTACCATGGAGTAGGGGCCTAGGTAAAGCTACCATGGAGTTAGACCATAGGTAAAGCAAACACGGAGCAAGGACTCAGGTAAAAGCCATCTCGAAGCCAACCGATAGGTAAAGTAATCCAGGATTCAAGCATCAAGTGGGGGTGGCTATCAAATAATATATGAAATTACCAAAAAAATGATCAGTTAGATCAAACGACCAACGACCTAGATAGAGTTCAAATAGTCAACAAGTTGAATCAACCAATCACAACGCAGGGGCCCGGTAGGCCTACGTAAACGGTCAATGTAAGACGAGAAGGCCTATATAACGTGTTAAACCAATATATATGACAGCCCACATAATGTGTTAAACAAATATGCAAGCCTACATACATACTATGCTAGGCCGACACACTATGTCGGTAAATCACCGGCCAAAGCCTATATGAACTGAGATAGTTTCACCTCATATATCAGGTAGAACCTGGCAATCGTATAATATGGGAAGTACTATAAGGTACATCTACCAATGCATAACCTATCAAGCCCATGACGGTCAACAAATATTACAATATAATTAAAAAAAAAGTTACGCAACCTATATATACATACAGTGCTAAGCCAACATTCAGGCATATATACTTTGTTAAACCAGCATGCAATATACTCTAAATAGCCATAACGGTGTTAAACCAATATGCAGGTTAACCCATATACATCCTGTATTAGGCCAATAGTCCCGTTACCCACATATGCCTATATAATATGTTAAGCCTGGATGAATGATATCTTATATAGTGTGTTAAACAAAAACGCTTGTAAACCCACATAAATAATATGCTAAGCCTACATACTGTGCTAAACAGATACGCGTGTAAACTCACATAAATACTATGCTAACCAACATGGATGCTATCCTACATAGGCTTATATACTATTTTAGGCCTGGATACGTGATTGCCCCATATAGTGTGTTAAATAAATATGCGTGTAAACCAAATAAATACTCTGGTAAGCCAACATGCATGCTATCATAGATAGGCGTATATACTATGTTAGGCCTACATATCGCGTTAAACAAACATTTGTAAGCCACCATACATACTATGCTAAGCCGACTTACATGAATCCCTAAATGTGCCCGCTATGTCGGTAAACCACTGGCCAAAGCCTATATGATCTGAGCTATTTTCACCTTGTCTATCAGGCAGAACCAGGCAATCGAATAATATGGGAAGTACTATAGGGTACATCTACCAATGCATAACCTATCACGCCCATGACGGTCAACAAATACTACAATATAATTTAAAAAAGTTACGCAACCTATATACATACAGTGCTAAGCCAACATTCAGGCATATATACTATGTTATACCAGCATGCAATATAATCTACATAGCCATATATACGCTGTTAAACCAATATGCAGGTTAACCTATATACATCCCGTTACCCGCATAGGCCTATATAATATGTTAAGCCTGTATAAGTGATTGCCCTTATAGTGTGTTCAATAAATATGCGTGTAAACCAAATAAATACTCTCGTAAGCCAACATGTATGCTATCATAGATAGGCGTATATACTATGTTAGGCCTACATATCGCGTTAAACAAACATGTGTAAGCCACCATACATATTATGCTAAGCCGACAAGGGCCTACAAATTGTAACACATTATATCCACCGCATAGGTTAGCTAAACGGCTATCACACACTATCCTACAGGTACCACATAATACCTGATCAATAACACATAGTATCCAATGCATAGCCTGACGAAGGTTTAATATATAGTATCCAGAGGCCCCGCTAACGATTAACACGTTGTATCCATAAGGCCTACTATGTCGGTAAACCACAGGCCCAAGCTTATATGATCAGAGTCCGACACACATTTTCACCCGTCTATCAGGTAGAACCTCAGGCAGGCGGCTGTATAATACGGGAAGTACTATATCGTATAGCTAACAATGCATAACCTATCACGCCCATGACGGTCAGCAAATACTACAATATAATTAAAAAAAGTCGCGCAATCTATATACATACAGTGCTAACCAATATAGGCATATATACTATGTTAAACCAGCATGCAATATACTCTAAATAGCCATATATACGCCGTTAAACAAATATGCGTGTAAACCTACATAAATACTATGGTAAGCCAACATGCATGCTATCATACTATGTTAAGCCCAAATACATAATAGAATACATAATGTGTTAAACATATATGTGTGTAAGCCAGCATAGATATTATGCTAAGAAGACATGGACCTACAAAGTATAACACATTATATTCGGTGCATAGTTTAGCTAATGGATATCACACACTAACCTACAAGCTGCCCACAAATTACCACATAATACCTGATACATAGCCCGGATAATCATTAACGCATAGCGGCCGATGCAAGCCATGACTAGGGCTAACACAACATATTCAAACCATAGCCTGACTACGGCTAACACATAGTATCCGATGAGAAGTATGAACACATAATATCCGTTGCATAGCTCGGCTAAAGTTCGTCATATAGCACCCGAAGTATAGCTTGACAAACACATAGCATTTCATGAGCGGCGTGATGTAAGGTAACACATAGTAACCGATACACAACCTAGGATCGAATATGACGTCATTCAGGTGGAGAACAAGATGGTGGCAATGTTGATACCGTGATGGCCTGTGTAGGCTAGATCAAATAACCAACGTTTCAACTAAACTACTGTCATACGCGTAGTTTAACCAACCAACATACGTGAAGTTCAAACGAACAGCATTGACACGAAGTCCAAATAGGCTATGGCGGCTATGCCCAGATCAACGTATCAGCTAATCAAAATGAAAAACTTACGCTAATCAACCAACATCTACACCGAGGTCAAATGGGTTATGGTTAGCGAAGGCACTGGCAAAAGCTTTAAGCCTTAGACATAATTATAGCTATCAACGCATACCAAAATAGCTATGCAGAAACCGTCAAGGCCATTACACATATTGTCCAGGTATGTTCTCCATCAAACCGAGACTTTAGACACCATCTCTGTAAAACCGCAAACAAATTATACTCTACCATAATGGGTATGTCAAAACTGTTACCGGCTCATAATCTAAGACAGTGGTTACGTAACGCCCTTTATCAATTTAAGACCTTAAGAGATATCTTCGTAAAGACAGCTACCAATCCATACTATATCACAATAGTTACGTTAGAGCTACCGCTGCTCACCCTACCATAATAGCTACGTACAGACGGTTAATATTGTATAACCTATCACAAGACTTATGTAAAAACAGCTATGCATAACCTGTCACACAATAACTGCGTAAAGGCAGCTAACAAGGCCTACCCCATTAAAATAGCTACGAAAAGATAACATCCAATACATACCCTATCATATTAGCTATGTAAAGACAATAAATGCGTAAAGGCAGCTAACAATGCCTACCCCATTAAAATAGCTACGAAAAGATAACAACCAATACATAACTTATCATAATAGCTATGTAAAGACAGCTAAAGATGCATAACCTAACTCAGTAATGATTGCTATTAAATAATGAACCATTACACTAGCCACGTAAAGACAGCTACCAACACCACAATAGCTACGTAAAAACAGTTATCGATCCGTGACCAAGATAATACTTACGTAAGACCTATATCAGTGCTAAGACAATAGCTCCGTAAGGAAAACCTACCGCTTCATGAACTACGACAACAGCAAGGTGTGGACGGCTACCAATACATTACTTATCACAGCTACCAACACATAACTCGTCACACTAGCTAAGTAAATAGCGCTACGATTGAATAGCCTATCACACAGGCTAATTGAGGGTCACTAACTAAACCATCACCATATCTCTGTACATGGCAGATGGCGTGATGATCCTCATCTTTATCGCACACCTAACAGTAGGTTAGGTTAGAAGCACTCTGGCTAGCTTAGGTTAGTGGGTTGAAAATAATTTTTTCTAAAAACTACCCCTCTAGACGTGGTTGAACACCCAACAGTAGGTTAGGTTAGAAGCACTCTGGCTAGCTTAGGTTAGTGGGTTGAAAATAATTTTTTCTAAAAACTACCCCTCTAGACGTGGTTGAACCCTCCCCCAAGGCTACGATCAAGGTCACATCGACCGCCTGCATCATCCAAAACCACCCCTAACTTCTACAACCACAGGTCAGTGATGCCCGTGATGGAGATACGACCAACCTTTGAAAGTTAGGGGTGGTTTTGGATGATGCAGGCGGTCGATGTGACCTTGATCGTAGCCTTGGGGGAGGGTTCAACCACGTCTAGAGGGGTAGTTTTTAGAAAAAATTATTTTCAACCCACTAACCTAAGCTAGCCAGAGTGCTTCTAACCTAACCTACTGTTGGGTGTTCAACCACGTCTAGAGGGGTAGTTTTTAGAAAAAATTATTTTCAACCCACTAACCTAAGCTAGCCAGAGTGCTTCTAACCTAACCTACTGTTAGGTGTGCGATAAAGATGAGGATCATCACGCCATCTGCCATGTACAGAGATATGGTGATGGTTTAGTTAGTGACCCTCAATTAGCCTGTGTGATAGGCTATTCAATCGTAGCGCTATTTACTTAGCTAGTGTGACGAGTTATGTGTTGGTAGCTGTGATAAGTAATGTATTGGTAGCCGTCCACACCTTGCTGTTGTCTTAGTTCATGAAGCGGTAGGTTTTCCTTACGGAGCTATTGTCTTAGCACTGATATAGGTCTTACGTAAGTATTATCTTGGTCACGGATCGATAACTGTTTTTACGTAGCTATTGTGGTGTTGGTAGCTGTCTTTACGTGGCTAGTGTAATGGTTCATTATTTAATAGCAATCATTACTGAGTTAGGTTATGCATCTTTAGCTGTCTTTACATAGCTATTATGATAAGTTATGTATTGGTTGTTATCTTTTCGTAGCTATTTTAATGGGGTAGGCATTGTTAGCTGCCTTTACGCATTTATTGTCTTTACATAGCTAATATGATAGGGTATGTATTGGATGTTATCTTTTCGTAGCTATTTTAATGGGGTAGGCCTTGTTAGCTGCCTTTACGCAGTTATTGTGTGACAGGTTATGCATAGCTGTTTTTACATAAGTCTTGTGATAGGTTATACAATATTAACCGTCTGTACGTAGCTATTATGGTAGGGTGAGCAGCGGTAGCTCTAACGTAACTATTGTGATATAGTATGGATTGGTAGCTGTCTTTACGAAGATATCTCTTAAGGTCTTAAATTGATAAAGGGCGTTACGTAACCACTGTCTTAGATTATGAGCCGGTAACAGTTTTGACATACCTATTATGGTAGAGTATAATTTGTTAGCGGTTTTACAGAGATGGTGTCTAAAGTCTCGGTTTGATGGAGAACATACCTGGACAATATGTGTAATGGCCTTGACGGTTTCTGCATAGCTATTTTGGTATGCGTTGATAGCTATAATTATGTCTAAGGCTTAAAGCTTTTGCCAGTGCCTTCGCTAACCATAACCCATTTGACCTCGGTGTAGATGTTGGTTGATTAGCGTAAGTTTTTCATTTTGATTAGCTGATACGTTGATCTGGGCATAGCCGCCATAGCCTATTTGGACTTCGTGTCAATGCTGTTCGTTTGAACTTCACGTATGTTGGTTGGTTAAACTACGCGTATGACAGTAGTTTAGTTGAAACGTTGGTTATTTGATCTAGCCTACACAGGCCATCACGGTATCAACATTGCCACCATCTTGTTCTCCACCTGAATGACGTCATATTCGATCCTAGGTTGTGTATCGGTTACTATGTGTTACCTTATATCACGCCGCTCATGAAATGCTATGTGTTTGTCAAGCTATACTTCGGGTGCTATATGACGAACTTTAGCCGAGCTATGCAACGGATATTATGTGTTCATACTTCTCATCGGATACTATGTGTTAGCCGTAGTCAGGCTATGGTTTGAATATGTTGTGTTAGCCCTAGTCATGGCTTGCATCGGCCGCTATGCGTTAATGATTATCCGGGCTATGTATCAGGTATTATGTGGTAATTTGTGGGCAGCTTGTAGGTTAGTGTGTGATATCCATTAGCTAAACTATGCACCGAATATAATGTGTTATACTTTGTAGGTCCATGTCTTCTTAGCATAATATCTATGCTGGCTTACACACATATATGTTTAACACATTATGTATTCTATTATGTATTTGGGCTTAACATAGTATGATAGCATGCATGTTGGCTTACCATAGTATTTATGTAGGTTTACACGCATATTTGTTTAACGGCGTATATATGGCTATTTAGAGTATATTGCATGCTGGTTTAACATAGTATATATGCCTATATTGGTTAGCACTGTATGTATATAGATTGCGCGACTTTTTTTAATTATATTGTAGTATTTGCTGACCGTCATGGGCGTGATAGGTTATGCATTGTTAGCTATACGATATAGTACTTCCCGTATTATACAGCCGCCTGCCTGAGGTTCTACCTGATAGACGGGTGAAAATGTGTGTCGGACTCTGATCATATAAGCTTGGGCCTGTGGTTTACCGACATAGTAGGCCTTATGGATACAACGTGTTAATCGTTAGCGGGGCCTCTGGATACTATATATTAAACCTTCGTCAGGCTATGCATTGGATACTATGTGTTATTGATCAGGTATTATGTGGTACCTGTAGGATAGTGTGTGATAGCCGTTTAGCTAACCTATGCGGTGGATATAATGTGTTACAATTTGTAGGCCCTTGTCGGCTTAGCATAATATGTATGGTGGCTTACACATGTTTGTTTAACGCGATATGTAGGCCTAACATAGTATATACGCCTATCTATGATAGCATACATGTTGGCTTACGAGAGTATTTATTTGGTTTACACGCATATTTATTGAACACACTATAAGGGCAATCACTTATACAGGCTTAACATATTATATAGGCCTATGCGGGTAACGGGATGTATATAGGTTAACCTGCATATTGGTTTAACAGCGTATATATGGCTATGTAGATTATATTGCATGCTGGTATAACATAGTATATATGCCTGAATGTTGGCTTAGCACTGTATGTATATAGGTTGCGTAACTTTTTTAAATTATATTGTAGTATTTGTTGACCGTCATGGGCGTGATAGGTTATGCATTGGTAGATGTACCCTATAGTACTTCCCATATTATTCGATTGCCTGGTTCTGCCTGATAGACAAGGTGAAAATAGCTCAGATCATATAGGCTTTGGCCAGTGGTTTACCGACATAGCGGGCACATTTAGGGATTCATGTAAGTCGGCTTAGCATAGTATGTATGGTGGCTTACACATGTTTGTTTAACGCGATATGTAGGCCTAACATAGTATATACGCCTATCTATGATAGCATGCATGTTGGCTTACCAGAGTATTTATTTGGTTTACACGCATATTTATTTAACACACTATATGGGGCAATCACGTATCCAGGCCTAAAATAGTATATAAGCCTATGTAGGATAGCATCCATGTTGGTTAGCATAGTATTTATGTGAGTTTACACGCGTATCTGTTTAGCACAGTATGTAGGCTTAGCATATTATTTATGTGGGTTTACAAGCGTTTTTGTTTAACACACTATATAAGATATCATTCATCCAGGCTTAACATATTATATAGGCATATGTGGGTAACGGGACTATTGGCCTAATACAGGATGTATATGGGTTAACCTGCATATTGGTTTAACACCGTTATGGCTATTTAGAGTATATTGCATGCTGGTTTAACAAAGTATATATGCCTGAATGTTGGCTTAGCACTGTATGTATATATAGGTTGCGTAACTTTTTTTTTAATTATATTGTAATATTTGTTGACCGTCATGGGCTTGATAGGTTATGCATTGGTAGATGTACCTTATGGTACTTCCCATATTATACGATTGCCAGGTTCTACCTGATATATGAGGTGAAACTATCTCAGTTCATATAGGCTTTGGCCGGTGATTTACCGATATAGTATGTCGGCCTAGCATAGTATGTATGTAGGCTTGCATATTTGTTTAACACATTATGTGGGCTATCGTATATATATTGGTTTAACACGTTATATAGGCCTTCTCGTCTTACATTGACCGTTTACGTAGGCCTACCGGGCCCCCGCGTTGTGATTGGTTGATTCAACTTGTTGACTATTTGAACTCTATGTAGGTCGTTGGTCGTTTGATCTAACCGATCATTTTTGGTAATTTCATATATTATTTGATAACCACCCCCACTTGATGCCTGAATCCAGGGTTACTTTACCTATCGGCTGGCTTCGAGATGGCTTTTACCTGAGTCCTTGCTCCGTGTTTGCTTTACCTATGGTCTAACTCCATGGTAGCTTTACCTAGGCCCCGACTCCATGGTAGCTTTACCTACGACCTGACTCGACGGTGTCTTTACCTATGGCCAGACTCCAGGCCAACGTTACCTAAGGGCTGACTCCTAGGCAGCTTTACCTCAAGCCCGAGTCCGCGGTTACTTTAACGGAGGTCTGACACCCTGGTGGCTTTACTTAAGGGCAGGCTTCGGGTTGGCTATACCTAAGGCCTAGCTCCTGGGGGCTTTACCTCTAGCACGACTCCTGGTGTGACTTTACCGAAGGTCCGACACCTGGATGGCTTTACCTATGGTTTGGCATAAGGGATGGTTTTACCTGTGGCCCTGCTCCACAGATAGCTTTACCTAAGACTTGGTGGAGGTATTTCTCTTGGTAGTTGATATAGCAACCGTCCTAGCCCTGCTCTTGTGTAGCTTTACTTAAAGGCTGACTGCATTGTTTATTATTTTAGTAGCATAGACAAATTTTGGGTTTGCCAATCATATACCCCTGGGCCCCTCATCATCAAAATTGTTTGGGGTAGACCACTATAGTTAGGGTGAGCCTACTACTTGCCTAGACTCGCTCAAGCGCTGATACGTCGTCAGATAACCATTAAATCTTTCCAAAGTTACCCCCACCACCCAGGCTATTGCAGGGTTACTTTACCTAAGGGTCGGCCTTGAGATGTCCTTACACGAGGGCTGCTAGCTCCATGTTAGCTTTACCTAACGCCTAGCTGCTGGGTGGCTAGGCTCGGGTTGGCTTTAACCGAGTGCGTGCTCCATATTGGCTCTGCCTTGGCGGCTTTAACTAATGCCCGGGTGGATTTTACCTAGGACCCCGATTATTTTTGACAATCTGAAAACAGGTGCACCCGCCCCCACAGCCCACCAAGACGGACTTTAACCATACCATATACGGTCATTTGATTCAACCGATCGATTTTCGGCAATTTCATATTTTTTGTAAAACTACCCCTAGGTGAAACGGCCCCCGCAACGGTCCAACATGGACTCTACACGTATCCCATACTGTCTGTTGATCCAGCCGGTCGATTTTTGGCAATTTCATATTTTTGTAAAACTACCCCTAGGTGAAACTACCCCTACCGACGCAATAATACACTCTAGACTCACCCTATCGGTCAGGACACGATTTTCCAAATTTTTTTCGAAAACTACCCCCCACCCCCAATCCACCCCCGGAGCATCCCCCGCGTATGGTCCTGAACGTGGCCGAGGTCACCCCCAACACGTAGGTTAGGTTAGGTTTGATCCAATTTGGCTAGCTTAGGTTGGTGGGTTGAAAATAATTTTTTTTCGAAAAACTACCCCTAGGTGAAACTACCCCTACCGATGCAATAATACACTCTAGACATACCCTATCGGTCAAGGCACTTTTTTCCAAAATTTTTTCGAAATCTACCCCCCACCGCCAATCCACCCCCGGAGCTACCCCTGGGGTGGTCCTAAACGTAGCTGAGGTGTCCCCTGCACCTAGGGGTTGTTTGGGTTGGATACATTTTGGCTAGCTTAGGTTAGTTGTTTGGAATTAGTTTTTTCCATTTACCGCCCCTCTAGGCATGGTCAAAACCACCCTTAGGGTTGGGTGAGGGTCGCCGCCAGGCCTCTGCATCATCCAAAACTACCCCTATAGTCCTAGGTTACGTAGCGGCCGAGTAAGGTTAAGATAAATTTTTTTTTCGAAAATCTACCCCCACCCCTCTAGACGCGGTCGAAACCACCCCCGGGTCTGGGGTCGCGGCCGGGATGACCTCCTGCATCATCCTAAACTACCCCTATAGTCCTAGGTTACGCACCCTATCGGACAAAGCACATGTTCCAAAATTTTATCGAAAATCGCCCCACCCCCAATCTACCCCCGGAGCATCCGCCGGGGAAGGTCCTGAACGTTGCTAAGTTCACCCCCTACACTTAGGTTAGGTTAGGTTAGATCCATTTTGGCTAGCCTAGGTTAGTGGCTTGGAGTTAAATTTTTCCGAAAAACCACCCCCTACCCCTCTAAACGTGGTCAAAACTACCCCCAAAGCTAGGGTCGGGGTCACGACGTCCGCCCGCGTCATCAGAAACTACCCCTATTGTCCTAGGTTACGTAGCGGCCGATTTTTTTTTTTTTTTTCGAAAAACTACCCCCTACCCCCCCTGAACGTGGTCGAAACCACCCCTTGGTCTGGGGTCGCGGCTGGGGTGACCTTGAGCATCATCCAAAACTACCCCTATAGTCCTAGGTTACGTAGCGGCCGAGTTTAGGGGTTGCTGTGCTATTCTATGCCCCTTCCTACTGCGAATGAGTGGAGCGGCCAGAAGGAGGCTCCGAAAAGAACAGGCGAGAGCAGCGGGAGGGCCAACAACTCTGAAAAAACGGAGGGGAGGCCAAAACCGAGCTGAGTCTGCCAAAGTCCAGGGCTTGGATGTTGTGAGGAGGGAGGTGCAACAGGGAAGAAAGCAACCTAGAGCGCCAAACCCCAGCACGTCAAAAAGGCCTAGGAGTGAGACATCCAACCCCTCTCCAGTGAAGGGAGGAATGAAGAAGGTGAAACTGGGACAAGGGGGGGACGCTGGAGTGTCTTCGGGCACATACGGCGATACCCTCAGGCAAAAACTAGCAATTGTCCCAGTTAGTTACCCTGAGAGACAACTCTCGGAAGAGATGGCGTTGGAGCTAGAGGAGCTGTTCTTCTCGGAACTGCTGTCCGCTGAGGCGGAGAGTGGGGATAGAGGATTTAGGACCGCATACTTAGAGAGGGGAGCTCTAAATGTCGTATGCTCCTCACGGGAGAGCCTGGAGTGGGTCCTTCGGGTCCTGCAAAGCTTCACCCTGAGCGAGGGGGTAAAGTTGAGGGCAGGGCCACCCAAGGAGATCTTTTGCGTCACAAAGGTGTCAATGTGGGTGCCCAAACCCTACAATGACAAGGAGCCGGAAGAGATTCTGAAGGTGGTCAAAACCCAGAACCCTGGGGTTGTTCAGGATACCTGGAAGGTGATTGCCAGGAAAAGGGAGGATGCAGGTCTTACCCTGATCTTGTATATAGGAGAGGGCTCCCTCAGGGCACTGCGGAACAACAACCTGAGGGTGAACGTGGGGCTGAGACAGGCCACGTTCAAGGTGCTCTCCAGTCCTGGGGCTGCTCTGCGAACCCAGGCAACTGCAGAGTAAGCAGGAAAAATGATCAAGATCCTCCAAGTGAACCTACAGCATAGCAGGGCGGCCAGTGCTGTCGTGTGTAGGATGGTGGACAGGGGAGAGGTGGACTTGGTGCTCATCCAGGAACCATGGATTTCTGGAGGAAAAATATGCGGGCTGGCGACATCTGGAGGTAAGTTGTTGTATGATAAGGACTCCGGTGTTCCCAGGACGTGTATCCTGGTTAGGAGGGGGTTGTGTGCTTTTGTACTAACGAACTTCTGTTGCAGGGATTTGTTAGCAGTGTCAGTGGAGCTGCGGGCGGAGGGGGGGATGAAGAGGCTGAACCTGGCCACGGCATATCTCCCCTTTGACTGCGCGGGGGCTCTACCCGCGGGTGGGGATGGATGCTAACTCCCATCACACTTCGTGGGGTAGTACAGGTACAAACACTAGAGGTGAGGAACTTTTAGCTTATCTTAGCTCTAAGAACTTACTAGTCTTAAATCAGGGGGAAGATCCGACGTTTGTCACTAGGGCCAGACAGGAGGTCCTGGACATTACGGTGGCATCGAACCAGATGGCTAGGTATGTACTAAATTGGCATGTGTCGGATGAACCATCTTCTTCTGGTCACAGACATATTAGGTATGATATCTCTCTAAATCCCGCCATGCTTCGCCCAACCAGGGATCCAAGAAGAACAGACTGGGACTCCTACAGGAGGGACCTGGGTGTTCGGATTGAGGAGGCTGGATTGGAGTATGGTGGGAGGAGAGAGCTAGAAGACTCTGCCACATTGGTTGGCGAGGCTATAATAGAATCCTTTACCGATAACTGCCCTCTCAGTGAGGGGAGGAAAGTAGGGGATCCGTCATGGTGGAACAAGAAGCTAGCCAAACTTCGGAAGACCACCAGGAGACTCTTTAATAGAGCAAAAAAGAACGGGGAGTGGGACCTGTATAGGAAAACACTAACCGAATACAACAGGGCAATTAGAGAAGCGCGCAGGAAGTCCTGGAAGGAGTTCTGTCATGAGATTGACGAAACTCGGGAAGGGGCACGACTGTATAAAGTGCTCTCTAAGGACCCAGTTAACCCGGTGGGGATGCTAAGAACCCCACTGGGAAATTTAACAAAAACGGCAGGGGAAACTGTGGAAGAATTAATCAGGACACATTTCCCTTCCAGTACCCTGAGGAAACTTGGGGGAGCAGACACTGAACCGGTTACCAAACTCTCCACAAGACGTGGTAAGAGGGAGGACTGGGAAGTGGCAAGGAGGATAGTAACTCCACAAAGGGTAAGATGGGCTGTTGGCACTTTTAAACCCTACAAATCTCCAGGTCCAGATGGGATCTATCCTGTGCTGCTGCAGCAGGGAATGGATATGCTGGTGCTGGTACTTACTAAATTATACCGGCTAAGCATTGCTCTAGGGCATGTGCCGGCAGCCTGGAAATCTAGTAAGGTGGTCTTTATACCTAAGCCCACCGGTAACCAATCGGAAGGGAAAGGATACAGACCTATCACACTCATGTCGTTTGTTCTCAAGGGACTTGAAAAACTGGTTGATAGACATATTAGGGGGGGGGGGTGCTTTGGCTATCAAACCACTGCATTGGAACCAGTATGCTTACCAACCGGGGAAATCTTGCGAGGGAGCTCTCCATCAAGTGGTTGGTAGGATTGAGCAAATGATGACTACGAAAGGTTGTGCCATAGGTGCCATCCTCGACATTGAAGGGGCTTTCAATAACCCCTCAGTGGAGACGATGGTAAGTGGTGCAAGACGTCATGGAGTGGATGTGACCACTTGTGGTTGGATAAGTTCCATGTTAACAAACAGAAGCATTTCTGTAGAGGTGGCAGGGGAGGTCAGAAGGGCGGAGACAAGTCTGGGCTGTGCACAGGGGGGGGGGGAGGTTCTCTCTCCTCTGTTGTGGTGCCTAGTGGTTGACAACCTTATTGAACTCCTGAATGAACAGGGGTACTTCTGTCTAGGATATGCGGACGACATAGTTGTCCTGATCCTGGGCAGATTCCCTGATACAGTCCTTGAGGTAATCAGAAATCCTCTACGACTGATTGAAGAGTGGTGTAAAAAGGAGAACCTTAGGGTAAATCCAAAAAAGACTGCTCTCATTAACTTCACCAGACAGCGAAAAGATCTGACGACCAGGATGCCCCGCTTGTTTGGTGAATACCTTGAGTTTGTGGGGGAGGTGAAGTACCTGGGAGTTATTCTGGACAGGAAACTCACCTGGAATCCACATCTTGAGAGGACAGTTAACAGGGCCAAAAGGGCACTGATGACTGTGAGAAGAATGGTGGGTAAGAAATGGGGACTGAAGCCATCAATGATGCACTGGATGTATCTGAGGGTGATAAGACCTATGATTACCTATGGAGCTCTGGTGTGGTGGACAAAGGCCAACCAGGCACAGACAAGAGCTAAACTGAGCTCTATCCAGAGATTGGCCTGTCTGTGCACACTGGGAGCGATGTCAACTACACCAGGCGCAGCAATGGAAGTAACCTCCCTCCCCTTGAGCTTGTCCTTAGGGGAGAGGCGAGGCTGGCGGCATGGAGATTGCGCAACTCGAGCAACTGGGCTAACCTCCCAGATGTCTCGGGACATATGAGTATCGAGTGCGTGGTCAAAGAACCCGTCTTGGAAATGGGCAGCGACCACATTACTCGAATGTTTGCACCTGACCAGGTCCACCAAACTATGATGGAATGGTCAGGGACATTAACATCGGGAGCTCAGATCTGGTACACAGATGGCTCCAAGATGGACTTCGGCACTGGAGAAGGGGTGGATTGTAAAAACCCAAGGGTAGAACTAGATTTTTCCTTGGGGAGGCATACCTCTGTCTTTCAGGCCGAAGTATATGCTATAAATGCCTGTCTAGGAGAGATAGCAAGAAGGGAAACACATGGGGCCCGGATTGCTATTTTCTCCGACAGTCAGGCAGCAATTAAGGCACTAAACGGACACGTGGTCACCTCGGCCATAGTCAGGGAGTGCTTAATTAACCTACAAGCTCTGGCAAGGCACAATCAAGTCAAGATTGGTTGGGTGCCAGGGCATAGGGGAATACTTGGAAATGAAGCCGCAGATGCGCTGGCCAGGGAGGGGTCCTCGACTCCCCTGATTGGACCGGAACCTGCGGTGGGTATTTCCAAATCCATGGTCAGGATGACAGTGCGAAGGTGGATGGCTGAAAGACACTGTGAGCACTGGATCAGGGCCGAAGGGATTAGACACAGTAAGCTAACCCTTAGGAGACCTTCCTTGGGGCTGCAGAAGAGTCTCATCTATCTGTCTAGGCAGGAATTAAGGATAGCCACAGGACTACTCACGGGACACTGTGGACTAAGGAAACATTTGCATAAAATGGGTATCTACAAGGATGAACCAGTGTGCAGATTGTGCGGGCAGGAACTGGAGACTGCCACACACATTATTTACAGATGTGGAGTACTTGCTGAGAGGCGCTTCAACCTCTTTGGTGATGGAACGGCTTTGGTGGATGCTGAAGGTAAAACTCTAGTCAGGAAACTCCTAAACCTGGTAAGAGGGAAGGGGTTATTTGACTAGATCAGGGAGGTAAGTACAATATACCTTAAGGTAGCAGTGCTTCGGGCAATTCAAACCCGCTCCCAAGTTAAAAAAAAAAAAAAACTTAGCCTAACCTATATGTATGGAATTAGATTTAACAGCAGTTCGTCTGAATATAAAGAGCTATTGGGAAATGGAAATGAAACTATAGGTTTCATAGGTCACAGAGATATTCTTTACGTTACTTAAAACTAAAACTGCATATATTCTTGTGTGTGCAGAAACCAGTTCAACATTATTCTGTTACAATTCGATACAAAACTATGACCAATTAGTTTGAAAATTCATCACATATTACCAAACTAACACCATTCGAAAAATTGCCTACTTTATCTACTCCTTTGTTTAAGCTCTTTTTGCAGAAATTATGCAATAACTAAATCAGTATATTGTCTTTGATACGATTAAAGAACTCTTTCTTTCATAAGTCTGATAATATTGCGTAGGACAGTTACTTATCCACTAGCACCGAAATATAAATGCACTATTCAAACCAGACTGGCTTGTCTAACCTTAGTCAACATGTAAACTAATAATTTTGTAAAGATATTACAATACAAAAAGCAACAATATATCAGAAAGGTACACAATTTTAATAACGTATATCTTTATACACGTGTATATCAATGTTTACTCACCAGAAATTGCGTTGTAAATTATTTGTAAAATATTTCGCTTTTGTTTATAAATTTCCTTCAAAGCTTTTAGCCACAACAGACAGCTATTATTTAATAACTGTACGTAACTTTGTTCATATATGATACTTTTAAAATATATTTATTTTGTAAATGTCTCTGCAATTAAAGTTCTCGTTTTTAATCCATTTACGTTTATAAATTAGATTAAATAATGCTTCTTTTCACTAGCAGGATCTCTGTGTTGAATAAGCGAGGTTTATGAATATGCGCTGGAGGACAAGAGGAAGGCCGTGTGAGTGTTTTAAAGAAAAAAATAGTTCTAGGAATTTAATGAATAAATAATAGTAAAGTTATTGCAACTTAGTTATTAGACAACTATATTTACTTTTTAAACTCCATTTCCCTTGCTTCTAATATAAGACAATGACCTAACCTAGAAAACAAAGAAATCGCTATTTCATGAAAGAACCTATCACATAATTGGATCAAATAAAAGATACCTCTGAATGACTAAGACATTGTATTTGTAAAGTATTCAAACATAACACCGCCATAACATCTAAGAAAAGTAAAAAACAACCATTAGTGATCAAGTAGTGAGTATGTTTCTTTTTCGGAAATCTTTGGAGCTATTCGATAATAATAATAATGTCAAAATATAATATAATATAATACTGTTTAATGTAACACATTACCGATTGTAATATTGTATTTACAATCGCGAATAATAAATTATTATAGCTTCCTAAATTAAAAAAATGTTTCTACGACCTACTAAATTTAAGTTTACAACTAAATGTAAACTTTATTATGTTCTAGGATTCAGAACAAGCTATTAAGATTATAGCAGAAACCTTAAACGGGACCTCTGAATATTCTCCTTTACGAGCCTTGGGATGTATCCAATTTGCATAACTAGCGCCTGTGTATTACCAGCTTAGTTTTATATTCCACTCGGTATGATCATAAATATGTTGCATATTAGAAAACATGTTCCTAGCCAACAAAACCCTCATATATTCTAAATAGGCAAGGTAATAAAAAAATAGATGTATTTAAATTGTGGAGATTATATTAGTGCTGTGTAGAAAACTATGATAAATAAAACACATCAGGTGAAAACTTATTTTTCTACATATAATGACAAAAAAAATATAATATCAAACCAGAATATTCAAATGGTTCAGTAGATTGTATATAATATTGTTGCTTCGTCAGTAATAATATCAAAGTTCAAGTGCATTCAGCCTTGCATAAGTTTGTTCATTGCGTCACAACCACTGTAACTAATAATTTATTTAGTTGTTAAAGTAACAGGTCAACTAACGGTAATGTACTAAAATTTTATCAAATATTTTTAATAGAAATTTATTAAACTCAGAGAAATATGTACATAACTTAGAAAAAATAGATTACCTCATAGAGTTACACACCCTGAGTTATGCACCATTTGCTTCTAATCTTGTTTCAAATACACATATATTAATTTGCAAAAACAACTAGAGTCCTATTTTGGAGATGATTAAAATTTTTTAAGTGAATACGTGGTTTAGGTATAGGAAGTAAGTGGATATTGGTATGAACTATTGTGAAAAAAATACTGTTGGATTGCTTTCCAAAATTTCTTTTAGGCAATTAAAATGATTGTATTATTAATAGTCTAAGTTTGTTTAGCGGTGTAAAATTGCTTACCTGTGGAAAATTTATGAACTCTTACAAAAGAAGGCAGACGTTTTAGGTAACGAGGGAACTTGCACAGGTATACGTCTGGGCATATCTAAGACTTACAATATTTTGCTTGGGACTCATATACAGTATGTGTTAAAGGTAAAACTATAATTACAGTTATTTATGTTTGGTTTGTTTATACTAACTGTAACTGGTAAAAAACAACGGTATTATAAAATAGTTTCATGAAACTTATATTGCCAGAGATTTATATTGGCTTGCATTCCTTAGTGTATCGAATAAAAACTCTTTGCGAAGTTTTAAATTACCAATAAAATATTTTCATCGCAATAAGAACTGACTGTAAATAAAAGCTATAAAATTACGTAAATTATATTTTACGATACTATTTTGTTTTAATGGTATAAATTGTTTAAATATGACATGAATATTTTTCATTAAAATTTATAACATTCTTGAATATTTTTAATAAAATAACAATTCTTTCCACCATTAGGAATGTTTTAAGGAAAGAAAAAATTTAGACGGTTTTGTTATTTGTTTAAATGATTTGATTCAACTAATATTTAAAATTTGTAATTATTGAGTGTGTGTCTGTGTGTGTGTGTATGTGTTTCTTGTTTGACATCAATTTCTTTAGAATTAGGTTCTCTGCAAGAGCTGTTTACAAGTTACACGATTTTGTTATTATTTACCAAAAATAATGTTCTTCAAACCAAAATGTAAAATTTTTTTTTTTTTAGATTGACGTTTGCGTATTTAGTTATATGTCTTAAAAGTACTATAGTTACAGGTCTGAATGAAATTTATTCAATTTGTCAGTTATATTACATAATACAGGGTGCGGCAGCATAACATCCTTTTTTGAAAACTCAATACAAACTATTGTATGCATTTGAAAATATTTATTTATTTTTTATAATGTAGGTACGTGTCTAAAGTTTTAATTTACATTGTTTTGAAGATCAAATCCGTTAGGGGGCGTCCCTCATTCTCCATACATTGCGTAAACCGATTTCTGGCGTTTGTCATGACTCTTGTTAGCGTAGCAGGTGTTATGTTGGCAATTTCTTCTTGGATGTTGGTCTTCAAATCTTGTAGGGTTCTTGGACGGTTCACATAAAAACGGGATTTCAAAAAACCCCATAGAAAAAAATCACAAGGGTACAGATCGGGAGAGCGTGCCGGCTATTCCCGACATAAAGAAGAAGCTCACACGCGTTCATCCGAGAATTGAAGTCACGTTCTGAAAGTTCCTGCATTATCGCCATCTTATAGGGATGAAAATGAAGATCATCACGAAGAATTCTTCTTACAGAACGATCGGATAGTCCAAGGGCAGATGCGTGTTTGCGCGCAGACGCCGTGGTGATCGGAACATTGACGCTCTCACTGCTTCAATGTTCTCAGGTGATCTAACGGGCCGAGGGACTCCAGTTCTTCGTTTTGTCGCACTTGCAGTTTGTCTGAATGTAGTGACCCGTGTAACAATTGATTTGCGGTCTGAGACGGGAGCCAACGGGGCTAAATTAAAGCGATTCCGAAATGCGCGCTGTGTTGCAATAACCGAACATCCGCTCGAAAAGTAGGCCTCAACGGCAAAGGCCCGCTCCTCACTATTCCAACTCATGATGGCAATTAAAACGTATTGGAATAAACCTTTACTGTACCCCCTCTTGAACGAGACAACTAACGCTCCGCTATATCAACTAACTGAATCGCGAGCATTTAAAAAAAGGAAGTTATGCTGCCGCACCCGTACTACCTTTCATAAACACTAGAATTAACTCCTAGATAACATCCTGAACATTTCAGTATCAGTTGGAGAGACCGTTCGCTAACTATAACTCATGAAAGAACCATTTCCAGGCCTATGTTTATATGAACGTTTACCTTAGAAGCACTCCTGAATGCGACGTTTCTTCCAGGTGCACGTTATCGGTTGTATAGACAAAATTATAGTAGGATTAAAAATAAATTACAGTAAATGTTTGTCTAAATAGGGCAAGCAATAGTAACATTGTATCATAAGTAACCTTCTATAACAAGTAACAACTTCAAGACTAATTGAATTTTAACGCTTGATAAAATCGTAAAATATTTTATAAGGATAGCTTTGAGCACACAATATATAGGCACACAATATAGATACATGGGACTGACTGTATTCTGTCAGTTGCAAATAGAATCGCCTAATTTCAAGTCAATTAGGACATTTTAATACGCGACATACTCTACTTGTTCTGACATAAATGTATAAACAAATGGAACGCAATAGTACTCCGAAAGTTAAAATTTGTTGAGAGCAAAGTTTTGCCAATTTAAATCAATTAAATATGCAAATACAAAACCACAGTTAATGTTGGCTTGTTTTGTTTTTGCATTTAATCGAGATACACTTAATTAATACGTCTGACGTATACAACTTTGCACTGAATAGAAAGTGGGAAATGAATTTTGAAGCGGAGTTTAAAATTTGTTTAACGGTTTTATAATTTCTGAATGTTTATACATGCATTTACACGAACTGTTTTTGTTCATGAACTACATACATTAAACACAAATAATATGTTTTACTAATTATTTATTTTTTCGCAATTTTAAATTGTGGTAATGATTTTGTTTCAATTTGTTTTTTATTCTAGACACACTCACACTATTATCAGGCTACATACGCAAACAAACTTGTACACATATACAGTTATGCAAGTTTCCTCTCCATTACTCTGTCTTTCTCTCTCTTTCTTTCTCTCTCTCTCTCTCTCTCTCTCTCTCTCTTGTATCTTTGTTTGAGTATTTTTGTTTGTTTTTATGAGTAAAAGTTATCTTCGAAACCAAGGTTAACGTATTTTTAAACCCAGTAAAAGTAAAAGTACGTTTTGAAAAGTAAGAGATAAATTCCTTTTAAACAAGTTTTGTAAATGCTATATAAACCCATAATCTTTATAATAGACATTATATTTTCCAGTATAATAATGATCATATCATCTCGTTTAATCAAACCCCACGTTGAGAACATGTAACCCTCATATATTGATATAAGTAGTAAACGAACTGTCATTACTAACATGTTCAAGTTTTTTAAATATTCAAGACATTTAGTTCTACGTATTTCTACGCCATATAACCACTTAAACACTTTAGTAGTAACACGTACTTAATTTTTGCAGTATTGTTGACGCTTTAGTAGATGTGCTCTTTAACTGGCCGAATACGTCCGACTAATACAGAGACACACACACTTATTATTTACGTTTATTATTATTATCAATACTGATAACAAATATACCGCAATCTCTTGTACTTCTCATTAAATATATACTTCCAACTACTGTGCAGTACAGCATTTTGTGCGTTTGAAGATTTTAAATTACTTCTAGATTCATTTAAAAAACTAAGAGTGATTCAAAAACTACAGAAGTATGTATGTACAAATATTTTTCATAAAACATCCGCATATTCACTAATCTCGTAATTAATTTACCTGCTAATTAAAATCTTTAAGTGATCTATGTATGGCGCTGCAAGTGATGTAGCCTACGGATATTGAGATTAGTTACTGCATCCCTGAGGGTGGGTAAATATCGCGTCAAGAGGCAGCCACGAATAAATCTCATTAATGTTGATCGTCCCCACAGATTACAGTTACTATTACTGTTAAGGGAGGTAATTGTAGGAAATTATTTTTCTCTTTGTAGTTGTAACATTGACAAAGTTATATATGTACGACTTAATAAATTACACAAAGGATATTATTTGGTTATTGAATTACCTGATCAAAATTATTCTGTAATGAAGTAACACGATAAGTTTAAAAAATGTTTTTATCTTTATATATTTAAAAGTAACTCAACGTTATTACAACATTAGCTTAAATTTTTAATAATAATCAAAGCTTTAAAACAATTCCAAATGATGCATATGTTTAGATCGTTCTTTGCCTCAATCAAGGACTATATTTGTTTGGTAAAATGTTTAATATTTATGCTTTAAGTTGTATGCCCACAATTGGTAAAATATAAATATGAAATAATGTCAAAGCGACAAAGTGTTAAATACAAATAATAAGAATAGACATACGAAAATAAAATTTTTGATTGTTCGAAATATGGATAGAAAGAACGAAAGCTTAGTTCCAGTTGCTTTATATGTCTGCTATTGCAGCACTATTACTAGTAGTATGTTTATAGATGAATTATGATTTAAAATAATTGTCGAATTGTGACATTTATATAATATATGAACACAGTTGAGATTTATATGAGTAATCTTTTATATTCTCAAAAAAAAAAATCAGAATGGAAGTCAACATAAATAATACATATCACTTTTTATGGGTACTTTTCTATCCCTTAACAACTTTTATTTACTTAGAAATAAAAGGCGATGGAATCTAGTAATTGGGAAATTACTTTATTACGAAATAGCCTCGTAACTCGAATGCAGTGAAACGATTACTTCGGTTCGGTGTTGTAGACAAATTCTGAGCCGTAAATTTACCAAATATGCACATTTCGCGATTAAGGGAGTTTATTAGGCTTAGATTGAAGTATCAACGAGTGATGTGGCCACAGATAAAGGTTTAATTTGCTGATAACCTTGTACTTAAATTATTGTTGTGAGAAACTTGAGCTGAGTACAAAAATGTCTCTCATTAAAGGTTATTCGACCAGTATAACAGATTTCAATATTCATGTATCCTTCTTGATTTCAATATTTACATGAATGTCTCATTAGTTAATGCTCGAACACTAAGTATTCACTATTAAATGAAATTAAAGAATTATTTTCATAAAATCAATCATTTAAAACTAAACCATAATAATTGAATAACGTGAATCAATGCCTTTTGCTGACATCCATTAACAGCTTTAATTTATAACAAGATCAAATGAATTGTTAATCTGGTATTTTTAACAAATTTGTTAACAGAATGTTCAATGTAACAAAAAAAAAAAAAAACAAATGTAACGCGATTTTCTAAATGAGATACTTTGGTCAGAGTAATCATAAACTTGATTAAAGAGGCTGCATGGATCCCAGAAGTATGTAAAAAAATGTAAAATGTAAAATCTAAAAAAACATACTATATAAATACTGTATGGTAAAGTGTTTATCACCGACGCAGCACAATAAAAGCATATAGCTCGAGTCAAAAGTAAACACTTAACATATCAAAATTACTTACATGGCTTGTTCATTGTCCTATTATCATTATTACAGTATTATTTTTTTAAACTATCCGTAGCTACCTCATGGTGTAGAGGCTTTGAGTCTTTCTCCATCCCTGTCACAGGATTCGCTTAGGGAATATCTACCTGATTACAGTGGTTAAGTACCCTGCTTACGCCGAGCCTCCAGAAGTTTTCTGCCCTCACTACCTCACTTCCAAATCACTAATATCCGATGAGCCCTAAAGCAGAGCGCTCGAACAGTAGGCTACATGGATTGGATTTTTCTCCTAATCTCATCGCATTTCAAGCATCTAGATCTCCAATAATTTTACTGAAAAGCCCAGATTTTCTTTCCTTGTGACCAACTCCACTATAAGTTAGAGATGAATCCTACTAAGAAACAGTAGTTCTTCCCCCCACGATTCTCCTAGTGCGATAAGTATGAGGCTTCCTGAGAAAAGGATATAGGTTCAGAGTCCCATACGTCAGATAGACATCTACCAGCTTTGCAAACGTCTTTTATAGAAACACTGTGACGCTGGCGTACCTGAAGTTCTAATCTTCTTGTAACCCTGCTTCTCGCATTTGAGGACAAAGATGACCTCCATTTTGAGCCACTGTCCGAGTGTGTATACCAAGGGCTAAACAGTCCCTGAGTATTTCCGCCTGTGGCCTAATAATTTCCTCCAGTTTACACTTAAAATGTAATATTGCCCTTAGTAATAAGTAGCATGATTTGTGGACACGATTATGTATAAATTATAAGTATAAAACCTATAATCACCATAACCTAACAAACATAATTTCTTCTAATGTTGCAGTGTATTTACAAACATACAAATAAAGCATTTCTGCAATTGGTAACCTAACTATTCTATGCTATTTCTTATTGAAACTGAGTAGCATTATTTTAAGTATCTAACCCGTAACTACTTAGATTCCTTCAGTTTGCTCTAGCTTATTATACATAAATACAGAAGTCATCATTTATGGAATAGTATGTTAAATTCAATTATTAGCTATTTATTCACTGCAATCTGACTACTGGTTTCATGTACAAACAAATACGTAAACACAGTTTGAAGTGCAATGATTTTGATCCATGACCAAGTATAAAACAATTCATCTAATGTTATCATTAACATTTTAAAGATAGTTACAATTAATGACATTTGAACCTGTAATGTAAGCACGTTAACATAAAGTGTTAATTAAAAATACTTAAAATTCAAATGGGAAGTATTATTTGTTTAAAAACGAACACTCATTAATTCCATCATTTTATATAAGTAAGGGGGAATAAAAACCGTACGACGCTCATCATGAAAGTTATAGATATAAAATTGCATTACAGTAAAGCGAAACCCAATAAAAAAAATATCATAACAATAGTCATTATAAATAGAATATAGATTTACAGATTTATTTAACAGAAGGACATGTCAGAAATAAAAAAACGTATTTATTATTATAAGAACTACAGCAACAGAATAACATAAACTCTCGAAGAATTTCCTGCACATAATCTATATACATATATATATATATATATATATATATATATATATATATATATATATTATAACGTTTTGATGGAATCTAATCCAACATATGGAGTGTTTATCACTACAGTACACGGTACAGAATATATTTCTATATTTCTCAAGTAATGTATTCACTTTTGAAGTCAAAATACCCAAATAAGAGCTAATAACTATGTACAAAATGAATTATTTTCAAATTGCTCGGCCCGCTTAGTAAAGTAAGACATGGGTTTTTATAAAGCATATTTTATTATTAAAGGTCAAAAGGTCATACAATTGAATGTTGTAAGAGTAAGCTAAAACAGGACGCTTAAATCTCAATCGCTTGAAAAACATCACAACTATAGGTAATATAACTAGAATATAGTTTTACATATTTGTTAAATGACTTTACAGCAATAAAAAACGTCTCTCTCTCTCTCTCCCTCTCTCTGTATATATATATATATATATATATATATATATATATATATATATATATATATATGTATATAAAAGAATGTTTGTATGTATGTATGCGCCTTATAAATTATTAAACCACTGATCCGATAAACATGAAAATTTGTAAAATTGTTGAATACATTCTTGGGAAGGTTTCTGGCATAGTACGTTACAAGGGCGTAGCCAGGGGGGGGGGGCACAGTGGGCTCGTGACCCACCAAAACCAATTTATTTTAACAGACAAATATTAACCTACATAACGGCTCGATCTATCTCAATATAAAAAAAATTAGTGGTCTCAAAGAGGCCACGAAACCCCTCTAAACCTAATCACTCCCGACGACATAAAATTTGTTTTCAATTTGTATTTTTCATGTACCAAAATATCATAAAACATTATTTTCTATCTTTTACAAATATTGATTGCTAAGCAACAATCAGCAAATTATAAAATTGAGAATAAGATCAACACAAGTAGCTTTTTTGAATCACTTGAAGATAAACATCAAAATATTTCGATTTACAAAAATTTAACGTAACGAAATTCCGAGGCTGCATCTTTCTGTTATACAAGTATATTTTTAAGTAAATTGAAATATTTAAATATTTATGTTACAGTACGGAGATACTTGCAGCTTTAGTCATGGCTCTAAAGAAATTCTCCTTTTTATCGTTAAATGGTTACTTATAATACATGAAACTTTATTTAAAATTGGGTAAACAAACATTTTTATTTAAAAATACTAGAATAATAAAGATAACTCGTATGAATATAATAAAGTTTTGATATTAAAAATGCCGTTCATCATACATCACACAAAGATAAATCCATTTCAAATTCCTCAAAGCAGTTAATTATCCAGTTCACCACAGACGTTGAGTGTAAATAAACTTTTCCAGCCTTTACAGAGCCTTTGGCCTGGAAATAATTAAATTTGACCAATTTTAATTAAAACTGTTTTGGAATATGGAGTGTAAAAACTTTGTTGGCATTATGGTGACAAGTTGTAACTCAGTTAGACAAGTGTAATTGCAATATTAGAGCGTTAAATTCATGCTCTAAACGTCAAAGTAAATACTTTGGCTTTATTACCTTTAGGAATTAATTAACCCTTATATCTCTAAATGACTTTATTTGGAAGTATTGAACTGTGTTTCCGGTATTGTACATCCGTCACTGAAACAAAATGTTTATTTTTTTTTAAATTTTACAAGTGAAATGTATTAATACTTTTTTATTATAACTATTAGAGAACAACGTCGGGATAAGAGACCTGGAGACCATTGTGGGTATGATGCTGTATAGTGCATCCAGCTGGATAGAAGAAGTGGCACACATCGCGAAATACTAAAGGCTAAAATGAAGATAGTTGAGGTCAACCTAGTGACCAGGCCAAATAGTATTTTAGAAATAGAAACCACTGGGGTTAATAAAGATCGTTCTGACCAGGAAAAATGGTAATACAGCACTGCCGTGGTCAGATCTACAAAAGGAAGAAGAGGAGGAAGGGTTTAGTGGGTATTCGCCAGGAGACCTACACACAGGGTCTGCCGGGGCAGACTTGATGGTGTGTAAAAGCATTCCAACCTCCACAGAAAAAAAATGTCTAGTAATATTATTAAATATTTAAATATTAAATGTCTAGCAAATTAAATATTTAAAGACCGAAGAATTTAATTTTGCCTCAAATAAATCTGATAGTTTTAAAAACATAGAGAGCAATTTCCTAACTGTTGTATAGTACTCCCAACAACTACTCTTTAATTATTCATCAAGTGTTTGTCTCACATTATTTGATAGCGTCCAATCTATGACCCACCATTATAGATAAGAAGGTTTCATTTGTAACCACTAATATATGTTTAGAATCTATTAGTAAATTTATTGTTTGAAATTTGACTTAAATGACATGACTCTAAGTCTATACATATAACTCGTCCATATCGTGTAGTAATACCATTTTAAAAATCCATGTAATTGCGTAGACCTGGCTTCTACCTGGTTGATAACACATCTACTCCAGGTTTTCCACCATGCCCACGCGATTATATGGCGTTCCCCTTTTCCCAGTATCATGTCCTTACTCATGTCCTTTACTTGTTTTACTTAATTTCATCCTCTTCTTACAAAGGTATGTAATAAATAGAAACATTTGTATCATCCTGTTAGAGAGTAGGTCTATCTGGTACACAACGTTGTGACGTTATGTCATCATCTACATTCCCTACCAGGGGATTATATTTCCCTGCCCTAATCTAATCCAAATTCATAATCTGTTTCACCACTTTTAAGCCCAAATAGTTACTGGATCTTAGCCCTTAAATTAGAAAGAAGCTCTACATATTTGCTTCTCCTGCACACTAACGGGTTTTATATCGAAGTACGGAATATCAACGTTTTATTACGGAAAAACAACAACACAACATCATAAAATAAATAAACCTTTAAAATGTGGTGATTAAGCAAATATTATTGTTAGGAGTTGGTTAAAATAAAATGAATATATAAATCTGTCAGTTAGAATAGAATCTCTGTGCCTCGCGCCATACATGTTATTTAAACATCGAAATAAAAACATTAACTGAAAAATACAAGGGTATCGTATTATTTCAATATTCTCTTGACAAATAGACAATCTCTGAATACACAGAAATTTGAATTCTGAAAATAAATTGATTATAGCTTTTGAGCGTGTACACAAAAAATCAACTAGTGGCTATAACATTGGAATGATGTCTACTTTGAAAACAACAATAATTTTAAATGTTAGCAATAAAAAATACATATATTTAAATAATGCTTGTACATAATTAACATTTTTACTGAATTTCCTCAATGAACAATAAAATTTCTTCTATGACAAATAAAAAGTTAAAGTGCATATGAGTTATTTATAAAATTCTGAAGCTTTCTCAATGTCTTGTAATAAGGGTTTGAGTTTACTGTTAACCCTCAAAGTAGAAAACCTACTATGGTGTCACGATGTCTATCCAAATCTTGTTTTCTATAACGTTCCAAGTCAAGACGACTTCGTGATTTTCTCTTCTACTCTATTGTGCCGCCACTCCTTTGAGAGGAGGTTAATTCACGCGACGAATCTGGTGTTCATTAATGGGAGGTTATATTTGTATTCAGTTTTTATTAAAAATAAGGCAAAGAGAACCGCTTGTGATTAAGTAGATATAAGAAACAAAAACAAAATCATGAATATATTTTAAACAATATTTACCAACCGAGTATAACACGGAAATTGTTTGAGACGCAGGTGGCAATAATCCCATATTTCCATGTTTTGAAAGGAGAAACAAGCGGTGACAATATAAAAGGAACCGAAATAAGGGAAATGCGGATCCTGAAATGAGACGTATTTGCATAATGCTGTCCAAACCCAAGATAGGGTAAAATTAGATTTGCCAATGTGTGCCTGACTGTAAACACACGTCATCAAGTTAACCAATGGTACTACAGTAGCAGGAATTCAGTTTCGTACCTTATATTAATAATACCAGTGTTTCAATTTGTTTAAAAGTGTTTCAGCAGCGTATGTTTATTATATTATTAGATAGATAGTATATATTTGTATTCATTATTATAATTAAATTACATTAATTATAACTATATTCTATTTTAGGATTATTTTAAAAAGTAGTACTTTTTTAAACACGTTAAAATGTTATTTAAAGTTTGTAAAATGTAACAAACAAATGCAGGCTTATATTGATAACCCGCATGATTGAACTTTATAAAATATTATTTAATAGTTTCTATATTTTTGAGACAAACAAAGAAAGAAATTTTGGCAAGAATGTTTTAAAACGTACTTATAAACTTACATCTTTATCATATTTCATATGATATTCGAAACTCTTTTATATTATTACAAATTTTCTAAATTGCATTCTTCATCTATATTACTATTTCTTGGTAATATGTATTTACAACTTCATCCATTTACATTTACTTTAGTTAACCGTTGTTTTCACCATATAATGTAATTATCCTACTAGAAACTGTTCCGATGATTACAGTTTGAAACTTGAATATTATTTGTCAGCTTTTATATAATTTAAAAAAAAATCTATAATAGTAATTCGCAAATACATTACATAATAACATCAACAACCTTTTTTGTATTATATCTATTAAGGTTTCATGCCCATTTGTATTATAAGTAATAATACGTCGGCTGAGTGGTCAACTAACGAGAACACTTGACTACTTACCTAAAGGTCCTGGGTTCGATCCCACTAGTGCCAAACAGTTCCTGCTAGCTTTTCAGTCTCCAGGGCGTCAGCTTTTGAACTTAATTACCTTAGTCAATGCTATAGTAATAGTTGGCTACTGAAGTGCAGTTCTGGCCACATTGTCTTCCTTAAATAGCGCAACCCCAACCCAAATAAGGCAGTACTACGCCTATACATCTTAAGCGATATCACCGTTGTAAAAGAATCAATATTAATATCTATTAGTTTATTATACTACCTCAATCTCATTTTTTTTCTTTTACAAATTGAATAAAACGGTATTCCTCTCCTTTTCCTATCTGCTCACGCTCTCCTTGTTTACCTTATAACCATTATTATTATGTTTTCTATAGAGAATAAACTACAAAAAACCCTCAAAGCAAAAGGAAAACTTAGAACAGAAGTAGAAGAAAGTTGTTAAATAATCTTAAAATCTTCTGAAAATAAATTGAAAAGCGACAAAGAGATGATTAAAAACATCGGGTTGCAGACAAGTAGAGAAAACTATAGTTATTCTTCACCTCTGTTTAATTAAATATAGTTTTAAACATACATTTTATTATCCCTTTTAATATCTATAGAATGGTAACGGTAATCTATCAAATAATAATGAAACTATTATTATCATAAAGTATTATTCTTAGGAATAACGTTAAATACATATTTCTAATGGTTCCTCACGTCCTTATTGTTCTTAAGAAAAAAACGTCGTAAAGTTTAATAATTTATATAGAATATTCTTCTAAGGGCTTACAAAAATTGCTTTTACTTTCAGGTAATATTGAGTTTTCCCAGCAAGACTTATATTTTATTGCTTGCTCTTTGAGAATTGATATTTACTAGCGACACTTTTCCTTATTAAACGTGTTTGTGTGGAATATGAGTTTAACGTAGAATTGTTTATCGCGTAAGAAACAATTCGTCTCCAAGACTAACATAATCAAAGTTTGTCGTGTTTGTTGGAGAAGAGAGAGAAAACTGTCGCTTGTCTGGGTCATAACATAGTTTAGGTTTACAGAGTCGCGTCATTGTCTTGCGCAAATTACGATTGGAACAGAAAATTGGAAACTAACAATTAACTAATCTATTAATATTACGATATGAATTTTTTATAATGTAACTGTGTTAATAAACAAATTGTCACTAAGTAGCCTTTGCTAACATACAGATACATAACACGAACATGTTGAACAATAACTTGATAAGTAAAGTGATACATGTGGTACATGATACCGTTACATAACGTGATACATGTTAAACATTATTATGATACATAGCACGATGTGAAGCATGGAATCTATACATAAAAATATACATGATTAACATATTACCGATAAATGAAATGATTCAGGAACTTGATACCGATATATAACTGGCTTACATTTAAAATAACCGTTCCTTTTAAATGTTAGGAGATGTATATATATATATATATATATATATATATATATATATATATATATATATATAAATATATATTATTTTGTGTGTGTGTGTGTGTGTGTTATTTACTAAAATTAGGAAACTGACATGCTTTTATAAGACAGTATTAATCTGTTGAAAGAAACATGGATAGCTTTAATTATATACACAGTATATATATTACATGGTTTTATATCAATCATGACTATTTTATAAAAATCACACCACTATTATATTTGTTTTTGTAGATCCAATTAACTGCATTAATGTAGTATTTACTAATACATTGTGTAATAATATTTTCGAACCAGTTCTAACTATATAATTTCATTTAGTTTATATAATTTCTTTATTATAGCCATATCAATTGATTTAAGTGTAACAAAATTTATTGTTTAGATTGTTTAAACTGTATGTCATGAAATTTATTGGAACATGTTATCACGGCTCTGATCCTGAGTCTCACTAGCACTATATGAGACGTCCATTGCTGCGACAGAAAACGATCATTATTCATATTCACATTTTATATAAATAAAATTAAAAATTAACTATTGGCACAGTAATTTGGCTAATCAATATTCACTATGTTACAGCAACATAAAATACAACTAACGCCCGTATGTATTTTGCTAAAAATCATTAATATCCTCATAGACCCTTCTAGAGTGTACGGACGTAGTTTCTGGCTAAATAACATAATAACGACTTCAAGAATAAGGACTTGGATACCCATAGTCCATTTTATATTAGTTATTTACAATAATTTTATATTATTATTCAACTTTGTATTATTTTAGAAATTGTGAAAATACAGTTAACACTAACCGTATGATAAATATTATTAAATCGAATTATTGCAAACGAGATTTATTTTCAGAAAGTAGTCAGTGACCTAATATTTATTCACGCTTTCAATAAATTGAGTTCATTGTTTGAATTAATAGATTGTATTAATGTTTATATTTTTAAATGTTCTCTTACGACAATAATACATGTATACAAAAATAGATTTTATATAAATATATATATATATATATATATATATATATATATATATATATATGAATGTATGTATGTATTTATTTAAGGATATCTCTTTTTATATTTAAAGTACAAATATAAATTTGTTATAAGTATATATTTTTAGATAAGGCATTTTATACGGAAAACTTCATTGCACATTACATTTATAAAGTAGAGTGATGAGGCTATAAATAAACATAAGTAACCTCGCCTCTTGCTCCTCAAATTAACCGAGGAAAGTATGTAAATTTACTCCATAAATCTGCCCACATGGAACCTATGTTTACGGCTGAAGGAAGGGAATTTATTGTATTTAAGGAGATTTAAATAATGCTATAATATAATAACTCCCATCTAGTAAGACGTTTTTTTAATGGCAACTTAAAATGTGTGTTATTTATACGTAAAGTAGTGTGAATAAAGTTTCCAATAATAATTATCTTGAAACCGTTACATTGAAAACCATGTTATATACTAATTTGCGAGAAAATATATTGGAAAATAATAACTATAGGTAAACATAAAATCATAAATCAGAAGTGATTGTGTGTCTCCTATTTCATTCCTATCGTTCAGTCTAGCACTAGACGTTCCCTGTATAATATCAGGATCTTTATATTCAGTTATTATTTTAGTATGATTGTTGTATATAATTATATTATAATATATGTGTAAAAAATAACCAAATCCCTAATTGCTTTATAAAGCATATATATATATATATATATATATATATATATATATATATATATATATATATATATATATATATATATTATATAGATTAATAAAAATCTTCACTTTTAGAATTTATAGATTTACGTCATGTATATTACAATCTCGCCGAATTCATGTTATATATTCTAAACTTTTAAGTAATTTTGACTGAACATAAAACCTGGGCATACTTTTATATTAATTATCAGGGGAAGAATAGGCAATCGAAATGAAAGTTGCATATTGTCTAACCTGCGCCTTCTACTTTCATTCTAAGACTACTTTGAAATTAAATTACGACAATTCAGAGAAGAGTAAATACATTTTGAAATAACGTAAGGACGGATTAGTGTAAGATAATAATTTATAGTATAAACAACGTTTTGAATCAACCATAAAAAATCATATTAGGCCAGTAGATAAGTGGTTCGCAGAACGTATTAAAAAATCGTATGCGTATTATATTATATTGTTGGCTAGTAGCCATAAGGTTTTATATATTATCAAATATGTATGGTGTCCATAATTAAATGAATATATATAAAATCATATAAACGGTAATTCAATCATACCCGTTAGCGTCCTTACATTATAGAATGCCAGTTCTTTAACAAGCCGACAACAGTTACAATCACCGAGTTACGTTCAGATACAAAGTTCCGTAACTACCTCGTTCTAGGCGACAAACACCGCGACTTGTATTAGCCTTTGAGCTAAGTTAACTTTGCCAAACTCATGATTACGCTTCTTAGCAGAAACAGCGCTGCTAGGTGGATCGTTTTACCAACGTGTTGCAATTACAAGGAGGGTTGCGAACGTCTGGAAGGAGATTGATTTAGCTGTTTCTATGTACAACATGTATTTAAAATTCCACCCACTTACACACACATGGTTACTAAGAAATTACATTTTCTATTGCACTCCATCTTATACTATGATTAAACACTTTAAATCTAAATAACGAGTTAATTAAACTTAAAATAAATATATTTTTAAATTGAAAGTTAGTCCTGACGTACAAACAATTACATATTAGTAATTAGAAGTAACGTTGTGAGTATAATGTACAAAAATAAACACTAAGATTCAATTTCCCCTAACTTAACTGTTTATTGGGCAGCGTAGTTTTGGTGCTTATGTTACCACGTTGCTAGTGTCAGTCTCATTTATATCAGAGCTCTACGTTTAATGTATTTATTGTTGCCTATATTTTACACCTAATACTTGCTTCTTCAGTTTCTTCTCAGTAAAAATGGCATTTGTTTTATGGGAAACGTTTATTACTTCTTGCCTTTCTTTGAGCACATCCACTTATTCGGTACTGATGGAAGGTTATTTCTAACACTACAAAAATATCGTGGAGGCCTATTCTTTTATATTTCAATGGCTTAGTTATGTATAATTATTTAATCACGTACACAAAATGCATGCTTCATGTACAGCTTAAAACATGAGGCATATAATACGTATAACGTGTTATTCGACAAGTAATAAATATAATGTATTTTCATTTTGCATATTTTAGTCTGCATATATACTACCCAACTTATACTTTACAAACATATTAAAGCAGAAGGCGGGGCGATGATAATAAAGACAAATATGAAATTAGTTGTGTTAAATCAAAGTAAAACGCTTTTCGCCTTTGTGCACACTTTTACTCACTTAAATATTATTTTAACAACAATTTGATCATAGTTACCTCTCTTATCCCCTTCTTGAGGGTTTAATAGTAAAGGTAAACTTCCATGACACTCGATAAGGTTCAAGGGAAAGTACTAACAAAGAAAAACATTTGGGACAGCAATAAACAAGGGACATCGTCTCTATTCTACGGCAGAGCCGGTAAATAGGAACTAGAGCAGCCAATATGGTCTGCTTAACTATACACTTAATTTTTCAAAATATCACCTAATTACAAAATAAAATATTTATTTTATATAAATACGACGATTCGACCTCTTATTTGTTGCACTTATAAAGCCTGAAACAGTTATACTATAAAAAACGAAGTCCTCACATGTATAACTTAAATTTTCAATGTAAGAGGGTAAATTTTCAATGTCATTCATTCTACAATATCAAGAGCACAGTGGTACAATATATTACACAAATATAAGTGAAAAAACCCCAAAACCACAGACATTAATAAAAAAATAACTAAAAAAAGTTACCTAAGATTAAATCCTTATGTACATTTTGATGACAAAGTCATCATCTTCAGAGGTTCCTATTACAAACGTACAATCTAGAATACAAAGAAATTACCATAGGTTATTAATATATTTATTATAATATATAGGTCATTATTAATATAGGTCAGTCTAGTTTCTTAATATCTTTGTATTCTAGATTGATCTTTTGTAATAGGAACCTCTGAAGGTGATGACTTTGTCATCAAAATGTACATAAGGATATAATCTTAGGTAACTTTTTAAAGTTATTTTTTGAATAATTTGTGTGGTTTTTGGAGTTTTTCACCTATATTTTTGTATTTCATTCTAAACTTAACTAAAATATCACATTCAGCTATCTATCTAGCAATCTTCTTAAAGTCAGAGGCGAAGAAAATAATACTTACATTGTCACAGAACAATTAATTTGCTTGTGCAAATCCTGTCGAGTTTCCAAGTACAACAACTTAATATGTTGCTAAACGATACCGACCAAGAAAATCGTTGATTTAAGCTGGTTGTTTTTGAAGAGAAAGACTTAAAAACAAAATTCAATTGGATTTTAGTATACAACTTTGCCTTATTCTCTATAGCTAGGACATTGATTAATTTCTATTATTTAAACATTTTCTATTGAGTTAATGCATGGATTTTCTTTGTCGAAAGCTAATTTCTAACAACATATACATTGCGTGTATGTGTGTGAGTGTGTGTTTGTGTGTGTGTGTGTTTGTGTGACTGTAGGTGCGTGTGTATGTACATTTATTTTATATTTCAATTATCCTTTCAGTTTTAATGAATAGCTCATAGACGTTTCTGCAATTTATATCCAAAGAACCGTAGCTAAACATTATTAATAATTGAGGAAGAAGTCCAACTTTAGGAAAGATAATAGGTTGGGCATTAAACTCTAAAGAGCTGCCAAAGAGATATATTTCCTGAGAAATCGTCTAGTACGTCATAAGGCTTCAGAGAGTTTCCTGATCTTGTGGCTACAGGTTCCAAAGTTTAGTGTTTTGAAAGATGGTTATAAACTTGCCAAGTAAAATATAAATTTATCATCTGTAAACTTCCAATTCTACGTTGTGGTAGAGAACAAGGTTTCTTTTTAGAAACAACGAACTTCTTTTTGGAAAATAAGCTTTTTCGATTTACTTAAAATACTTGACATTTCGAATTACAGTTATACTTTTAAATTATTTACCCTTACCCAACCTTAAAATTCATCCACGCTTACTCTCAGAGGAATTAACAAACAGTATAGGTTGTACATTAACAATTCGTTATATATATATATTTATAGAGAGAGAGAGAGAGGGAGTGAAAGATTTAAAGTTAAATATTGGCATACAAAATGTTATCTAGTTGTCTGAAATGAGTTGTTGCGATACAAATCAAAAATGTATGTAAAATTTTAATTTAGGGACCCACGTAATTTGAATAATATTCATACAAATTCCATAATTAAGTGATATCAAATGACATGATATTAAATGATATTTTAAAATTCCATAATATCATTTTTTATCAAATTTATTTAATTTTCCGTTTTATAGGATAATAGAATAGAAGAAACATTTTTCGTATTTTAGTGCTTGTGTTTTTGAATGAAGTTGTGCTTGGATCCACCTGAACAAACGTTTTTTTTTGTTTAGCATGAAATTGGAATAAAACACAATTTAAAGTTTGTGAATGAAATAAATACATTTTTCACAAATTTGGATGATCCAGTTTAAACAACTGCAAACGTATATGAACGTTACGTTAAACGTTAACATTTATTTCAATTTAACCTACGTTAGTAATATAGTCTTGGAGGTTAGATATTACTTTGTTACTTTTAGATTTTTATACTATAGATTTGCCACTTTTATTTAAGTTACACTCTAACATTATTAAATTTACATTTTTGTAAACTTAATTTACTCACTACAGACGTAGTATCTTTAAGTACATTTTAGTTTACAGTTAAATCGCAATAAGGATGCGTTCTCTAGCTTCTTCCCTAAATGTTCTTGTAGTC
The DNA here is from genome assembly GCA_036971475.1 of Prosapia bicincta. Classification (NCBI taxonomy): domain Eukaryota; kingdom Metazoa; phylum Arthropoda; class Insecta; order Hemiptera; family Cercopidae; genus Prosapia; species Prosapia bicincta. Next base: position 98,874,457 of record JBAIZL010000004.1, on the reverse strand, counting down.
GAAAGAGAATCGTTGTCAGCATTTGTACCAACTGTTGAACTAATACTTTCCTACTTCACGTAGAAATTGTTTACTTTCTTAAATTTCTATAGCAATAAATTTAACTTATGCACTATTGAGGTTGTATCTTATTGTATTTATTTACATTTTGTTTAGAGCCAATAATGGTATGTTTTTCTAGCTTCTTCCTAATAGCTTCTTCTATAATGCTTTTATTACTCGAAGGAGAATCGTTGTCAGCAGTTAGTAACAGTTGAGGTGATATTTTCGTAATTATTTATCAATTTACTTTAAGGTTTTTCATACCAATTATTCTTTGGTCATTATGTCACTTTTGTTTAATGTAAAGGAAGCGTTAAGTTCAAGCACACAATGGATCCGCAAATATAGAATAGCTAGAGAAGTCCCTTCCTGTTCCTGTAAGCCTTTGCACTTCCGGTCCCGAATGTTTCCAGTAGAATAATTACGCGCTATTATCTGTTGTTCGAGACAAAGCCCTCTTAATTTAAATAGGAATAATACATGAAAGTTGATATATATAGGAAGCGAATATTTTCCAAAAATTAATAAATATGCATTGTTACTTTACATATATTAGACCTATTCCAAAATTCAAGAAAACATTCTGTTAAATGTTAATGAAGACGTAACAAAAATACTGAGACAAATTCATTTTAAATATAGCCTTATTATTATTCTCCCGTCATGTAAAATATTCACAGCTAAATCAACTCTTTCAGACGGGAAAATAAAATCATTTTTAAAAGTGAAATAATTTTCTTTAGCGTTTGTTACTAGCTCCCATACAATTATCTGATACAGCTTATAAACTGTACCACACAATAAATTGTACTATACAGGCATAAATTATTTAATCTCATACCTTGATGTAATTCAAGCTTGATATTGGGAAATAAGATAAATGCATTGTAAAGAGAACGGCTCTTGTAAACTGATATGGTCACTGTATAGTCTTGTGTTTAGGGTATGTCACATAACCATCAAGTATAATAGCCATCCTAAAGTAGCAAGACAGGAAGTCATCGCCAGCCGAGACAGTTAAACCTCCACTAAAAATAAAGAAAAATTATAAGCGCTAATGGTGTAGTTTATTTATATATATATATATATATATATATATATATATAAATAAATTATAAATATATATATTAAACCTATTTTATAAAACACATGTACTCGTAATTAGTCAGTTATTCTATAAAATTTATTATTGTTTGTTTATATTTGTAAGATATTTTATAAAAAAAATATTTTATATTTATAGTGGTTGAAACTTAAATACAATTAGGATATTAGTTTGATTGAAAATGTATTTTTATCTAAACGAAATAAACAAGTAACTTTGCAAAATAATAATATACAACCGTAATAAATTCACAGAGTAATTAGTTGAAACAAGTGGGAACTTCTTCAGTGCGTATGTGTGTCATGGAGGCCCGACAATTTTGAAATGACTAAAATAGCTAAAGTGATATATAATCCAAAAGCATAAATAACTATGTAAAGTAAAAAAAAGTATCATCTGAAAAATAAAATATTTTTGCCCTATGTAAATAAGTGATTAATAGTCCTGTAATGGTTCTGTCGCATACCCGCTTCCAAGGAACCACAGATTTAACTTCTGTGTTCTATATTCCAATTTCTTGTAGACAGCATTAGAAATTGTCAACAGATCCACTATCAAGATTTCATAAGATAATGCCCTAAAATAGCTTAGACGCTAAGTGTTCCTGCATAAACTGTGACTTGGTTGTTCCTGTAACTGATATTTTCTTTTTAGAGTTTTCTCGTCATTCTCATCCCTCAACACTTCCATTGTTTCATCTCACATGTATGACTAATCCTAAATCTCTTCGTAACCCCATGAGGGTGTTTGATCGCTAGGGGCTGGCTTTACGAGCTATGAGCGGGTGTGGGAGATCTAGAAGAGCAAAAACAAAAAAAAAACAAAAATGGAAAAAAAGAAATATAATAACAATTATCAGAAAGCAGAGTTAAATGTTCAAAGTGTGTTCTGACTACCAATTTGAATTAATCCTGCCACACATTACTTCGTCTAACAAAACTCCTTTTACTCTGGGCTGAAAACTGTGTAGAATTAACTTAGTGTAAGAATCTAATACTTCTTCCTAAAACCTTGTCATGAAACGGTTTGTGCATTACAATAATACATGGACATAGCTTCATCTGATTCATATTTTTTCAAAATAGACTAAATGAAAAAAAAATTGAAACATATTGTATGTGTATTATACGAAACGTTTTTCCGAATAGTGATTTTAAAAGTACATGTATTCTAATATAGGTTCTATGTTTAAGTTAATTTTAAAACTTAATGGTTAACTGTGAAAAAATAAAAATAATTTATTCAAACTTAAATAGAAAGCGAGGTACAGCAAAATGAAACCACCTGGATAATGTTGCTCAGGCAATAAAGTTGAGGAATTTTCATATTCTTCCCTCAGCAAGGGGAATACTTGCGTACGGTATTTAATGAAGCAATTTGAAACTTAATAATTTCGTTTGGAAAAATAAAGAAAATTTGCTTCCTTTGAGAACGTCTTTCTTAAACGAAAAACAATTATATCGTAATGTAAATTTAATTATGCTACTTAATAAATTATTGATATTAAAAACATACTCAGTAGCCAAACAAAATAAATTTTATTATTAAATCTGAATATAAATAAATAAAGTAATGAACTTTTAACTAACTTTGTTAAGCGTAACAATACAATTTAACTATCCACTAGCTTTAAGTAGTACCAAATAAGTTGCACAAAAAAATGATTTCTTTCCTATGTAAAGGTTACTTTCTACTTGAACACCTTTCTACTCTTCATTTCAACACAGCTTTTCTGAAAGACTCTATATTTTTCAAAAGTAATCTTCATTTACAGTTACATTCTTATAGTTCATATTTTTCTCATCTTATTTTAGTTTCTTATTAAAACCAATTTTCAATATTTTTTTTTGAGAATTAATAATATAACTGCCATAGATGATTGATCCTTGCGGCAGCTTATTTAACGTTAATTGTCTAACAAATTTAACAGCAGCTCCTAAGAAACAACCCTTTTCATTTCAAGTCCTAGGTCTAATTGTAATACTCTTTTACACGTTGAACGAATGATATTTCCCACTGTTGAAATTCTTACCTTAATTTCGGAGCACTTATTTAAATACTCTAGCCTCATTTCCTATCTTGATATACATCTCATCAATATGTCTCTCAATATAATATCAATTATTTATCAATATAATATATCAATATGTTGTATTTAAATGTCAATGTAAAGTATATTAATAAATGTAAGATAATGAGCGGATGTATCTTAAATAAAATCTATATTCCTAGGAGAAGGAATTATTATTTTGTAACTTTCCATGATTTTAACATATTCAACAATATTCGCTAGAGCTTCGTACACATTCAACAGTTAAAACAACATTTTTCAGGAGTTAGAAATGTTTGTGGAAAAAGTGTTTAAGTACATCTATGCTTTCTCTAAAAACTAGTCAGAAAATAAGATTTTTTAATATATAAAAATGTCGTAGAATTCGTTTAAATTTGCAGATAAATAAGAGTCACATCCTTCACCTCGAACATACATGCACGGTGAGAAGAATCATGTTATCAGAAGACTAATAGAGGTCTCGTAGAGAGTGAACAGGTATAGCAAGCATTAGATGGTAAACTTGTACTACATATATAGTGAAAAACATGAGTACAAAACAAAGTGCTGTAGGCGACGATAAAAAAGACGATACGGCTAATTCCTTCTTGGTCAGAGAATGTAAATTTAATTAAATGTGAATTGACAATGGTTTTACAAAACTGGTTGAAACACTAAGTTATACAAAAATACACTTTTATCTTATTTTTATTACAGAAAACGCCCAAACAATTGTTTGAATGCTAACATTTTAAAGTGTTATTGTTTTAATGAGCTAGACATTATTTCAATGATTACGGACACAATTGGCTACAGTTTTATTTACTCAAAATGTATAATCAGCTGATTTTCAGGATTAGATTTTATTTATTCTGAGATTTCTCTGATAGTCAAGAGGAAATTTAAACAGTACTGTACGCTTGTATTTAGCAGTTAATGTTTTGATTCCGATATTTAAAAAACATATGTGACGCGGAGCACAGAGATTCTACTCTAACTGGCAGTTTTTTATATTCAACAATAATATTTATTTAACCACCATATTTTAAATGCATATTTATTTAGTAAAACAGTGAAATTGCCATTACACGACAAAACGTTGTTTTTCGTACTTAGTGTATGTAATCTGTTACATAAAAGTCCTTGGAACACGTTAGTTTATACAAAAACCAAATAAGTATAACTTGTTTCTAGTTTAAAGGTGGTTACCCAGTAACTGTTACGGGCTACAGAGGACAGAAAAGGGTTATGAATATAGACAGGGTTGGAGTAGATAAATATAACCACTTGTTACGGGATATGGAGGATTATATCATGACGTCCGCGTATATCTATAATATAAAGTTCGCTTTGTTTGTCTTGAAGGTTATTTAGTTTAAATTGTTAACTATTAATTTGCATTTTGAATTTATTTTAGGATATTTGTTTTTAGTAGCTTATGGTTTGGAGTTGTAATACGTTTAATGTAACTTACAATTTTCTTGATACTGTGTATATTTTTATATTCTATTTAAAAAACATTATTATGGCAAAAAGTGCATTTAGAAAGAATTCGTTTATACGAGAAATATGTTAAATTATTTATTCCGATACAAATCTCACATTGTATTTAGAAATTAAATTATCTGACATGTTAAGGGATATATTTTTAAGATTGGTTTAATCTCAGTGAGTTTTATATAAACCGGTGGGTAGCGTGTATGAATGACTCAAGAGTGATTGTTTCCTTCGTTAAAGTAGACTTCCTCTTTCAAAAATATATACTAGGTTCTTTTATCTGTAGCTATCTACAGTAAAATGTGAAATATAACCATTTTAGGCGCTACTTAACCAACTCGCTAGAATAAATTCTAAAATAGGATCCAAAATATCCAACACACATCTTAAAGAATAAATTAAACATGATCATCACAGAGAAATTTCATAAATCAAGATAAGAAATCTTCCCGGCTGATTTTGTGTTTTCACTTTCCAGCACAGATTGAGTTACTGAGCGCTCTGTGCTTGCTCCGGCAGTAAATAACTGACAAGGATTAATTTCTCTGTATCCTTTATTACGGAAATATTTTTTTGAGTTTCCTTACGTTGAAATGGTAAATAAGATGAAACTGCGTTACTTCACTGCACGACTTGATGCACTAGTGTGTGTACAGTATAAACTAATATTTTCAAACATAATTTAACTCATACATTTTATAGTTTGTTAAACATTTAAATATTGGCCCTAAATATAATACGAAAGGCGTGGTGCTTGTGTAGTGCATATACCTTATGCACCAAAATAAACAGTATGGGAACTGAATCATCTATAGTACCCTTCTGTCAGATATAGAGTCATCTTAGTCGTTTTATAGGAGACCTTAGAAAATTTTGTTGTACGCGAAACTAGTATTTCTTTCATCATGGTTCCACCACTGCTCAGGCACTAAGACACCATTGGTTTCCTTCAAGTCAAATTGAACTGAGGTCATAAAGTAGAATATGCTTAAACACATGCCTAACCGATGAAAATAAAATTAAATAAAACGAAATCTTACAACTGTTTCCGTATTGTAATGCTACACCTGTAAAGCAGATAGTTAGTCCATAATAGAAAATGATAACCAGTTTCTGTGGTTTCTCAACATTCACTGGCATCCGTTATCTCATATCCGATTAATTCGCAGTGAGAGGAATCCACTGGAACACAACCTTCTTTCCAGAATAATCAATAATCGAAGTATGCTCTGCAACACATTCACGCGGAAAGAGTTCCCGAGCCTATGGCAGGGAGTAAGCACCTATAGATTTCGAATCTGTGAGAATGCAAATGCTCTCAACGCTCTTCAGGGTCAAACTGGTGACTGACGCCGAAATAAAGGCAAGTAGCTCAGCATCCGTGCTCGAACCAACATTCACTGGAATGAGGTACCTTTCTCCCGATGGTTCATTGAGCACTTCGGGGCCTGACTTCCCTCGAGGCATTTACCCTGACCCACCTGTGTATAGCATGACATGACGTTTGTATGTGTGGACCCATAGTATTTTTTTGAACTCTGGATGTTATAAATTAATTGGTGTATATAAAGTTATAAATACATAGGTTCATTAAAAATACATCTTCAAGCACTTATAAGTTATTAAATCAATTTTTCCAGTTGAGCAGATATTTTAATAACATTTCCTAAATGAAAATAATTTTAAGTAAATACTTCCGCAAAAAAAATTATCACGTTTTTGTTTGAAGATTAAAAATTGTTTAATAATATTTCCTAACAACTGCAATAAAATTATTTATTAAAGCCTTTTATACGTATATAATTAGAGTTATGTATTTTAAGCCAAAAGATGTTTTTAACAAAATATTTTCCAAATCGCATATTAAGTTTAATGTTTTTTTTATATCTATTAATAGATTCTACAAATATATTGTATGTTACAATTGAAACCTACTTATCAGAGAATAGTGAATCATAGATGGTACTCCACGAAATAATAGTGTGTTTAGAACGTATAGAAGGTTACACAAATGTTAAAGTGTAAACATTAAACAAGAGTTGCTGTTTTTTTTACAGCAGTTGGAAAAATGTTCTTTTTATTTTTTTTAAACTATCATATTTGTGGAAAATCAGTTCCTTTGATTTTTATATGTTCAATTTTCTTACTTTGATGCAATATTTAGTAACAAATTCTTTTCATTATATACAGAACAAATAGTAATTAGTTAGACGCGTCACAAACATAATGATATTAGTAAATATGCTTGTTATTACTATTGTTATTGTTAATATTTTATTACTACTACTAATTCTATTAATCTTATGATCATCATCATCATCGTCATCACCATTACAATTAATATTATACTTTTAATGTTTTAAAAATAAACTGTGATCAGAAAAATGCCAGAAATACAGTTCAACATTATAAATAAAATCATTTAGAAATAAATAGGTTAATTAATTCTTAGATGAAGCAAAGACAAAGTATTTACTTTGACATTTAGAACACGAATTTGAACGCTCTAATATTGCAATTACACTTGTCTAACTGAGTTACAACTCGTCGCCTTAATGTCAACAAAGTTTTTACACTCCACAGTCACAGAAGAGTTTAAATTAACATTGGTAAAAATATTGAAAAGAACCCCAATACCACAAAAATAATAAAAAATCAAATATTTTTGATTATTTTTGTGGTATTGGGGTTCTTTTCAATATTTTCATTGTAATATATTGTACCACTGTGCTCTTGATATTGTGTAATATTAGTAAAATTCAATTATTTCCACTCCAAAGGTTCAGTAAGGGCTACAGTTGTTTATATATACTCGCGTTTATAGCGAATTTGATAATTAACTGCTTTGAGGAATTTGAAATGGATTTAATATTGTATTAAGCATGATAAACTGCATATGTGATCTCAAAAGTGTATTATAATCATACGAGTTAATTTTATTATTATGCCTTTAGTATTTTACATATTAAAGTTTTAATTTACCTAATTCTAAATTAAGTTTTTATAATAATATTATACAGTTTGTTTCAACAGTTGAAACGAGAATTTCTTAACAACCATAATTAAAGGTGAAAGCGTCTCTTTCTGTAATATAAATATTTACATATCATTTCAATTTCCTCAAGATAATATAACTAAGAACAGCCGCTGGCTTTGGTTACGTTACAAAAATACGTAAAATGAGATTTCTTGATGTTTATCTTCAAGTGATTAAGATAAAAGCGTCTTGTATTTATCTTATTCTCACATCTTCCAATTGTTTAACCTTTAATAATGAAATATGTGTCTACATCTTTAGCTTTACTCAGTGGGCCGAGCAACTTGTAAAGAATTCATATTTTAGCCAAAACTAATATTAGCTCTTATTTAATTCTTTTGACTTTAAAACGAGTAACGTTCTAACATTTCTATACCGTACACTAGAAAGGTAAACGCACTGCATTTTGGTTTATGTTCCGCCAAAAATTTATAATAAATTGCTACGTTCATCAAAAATCTCTGCCTTTATGTGTAGGGAACTCTTTACAGGTTTGTCTTATTTTTTCGTGTTAGTCCTTATATTAATACATACATTTTTTTATTGCAGTAAAGTCAAATAACCCATCTGAAAGGTATATTGTCCATTAACTATTAACTAAAGTTTTAGCTATTAATGTGATATTTTTCATTTTTATTGTTGATATTGTGTGAAATGTAATTCTATATCTATAACTTTCAAGATATTTGTCGTACTATATTTATTCCCACATAACTAAATATGATGGCAAAATTATTAATTGGTTATTTTCAAACAATTATTACTCCACATAATAAAGTTAAGTATTTGTACTTAACACGTTACGTTAAAGTGTTTACACTACAGCTTCAAATGTCACTAGCTGTAACTATCTTTAGAACTTAACATCAATAAATGAAACCTCTATACCAGAAATTACTTTTTTCTTTTTTTTTTAAAACCTTATGTACAACTCGTTTGCATAGCAAAATATTTTTGATAAGTTATGTGGTTTACCATCGACTTTATACTCTTATTGGTAATCACTCTACTATAAAACTATATTATTGTATGTTTTTGTTTACATTTTACACATGATATTCCCTTTACATATGTCTCTAATAATTCTATAATGTATTCGACCTCTTTCATCAAGTTCGTGATTAATTTATTGTTTCTCATTACCAAAATTTATTTGTTACTTTAGAAATCCTTTTTTTCAATATACAAGTTTTTCTTTCCTTTATTTAATACGTAATTAACAACTTACCTTCTCATTAGATCTTCAACTTACTTAAAGCTATTTACAAAAAGACATTAACTTAAGCTAACAATTATTTATTATAATTGTAATGTTTTTATTTCTTGCAACTAATTCTTTAATTTTTAAAAAGAACGAGTACACAGTGTCCGATTTTTAAGTAATGAGAAATTCAGGATTATAACGGAAATATGGAAGATACAGGCATATTTTAATTTATCATCCCGGACGAAAAACATTCACTGACAGACATTTTGCTACTCAGCTTAGGTTTCTTACATCATAATTCAAATATTTACAAGGTTATTTCAGATTAAATCTCTATCTGTGGCCATGATGCTCCTTGATATTTCACTCTAAGCTTAAAAACTCTCATTATCATGAAATGTGACCATTTGTTAAATGTACAGTTCAGAACACTTCTACAATAATATCGAACCGAAGTAATCGATTTCACAGCATTCCAGTAAGTTACGAGCTATTTTGTAATGAAATAATTTCCTAAATACTAGATTGCATCACTTTCTATATCTTAGTTAGATAAGGTGTTGTTAAGGCTAGAAAAAATACCCCAAGTGTTATGGGGCATAAAAATATCAAATTTGTTATTTATATTGACTTCCATTCTGTTTTTATTTTAGAAAATATCAAAGATCAACTCTAATATAAATGTAAATAGTGTTCTTATATTACACAAATGTCACATTTTAACATAGATTTTAAATCATATTTCTGGTTATAAGTATATTTAAATATTATTACAGGTAATAATACTGCAAAGAAAAGAATAAATACAAGTATTTAGACCAACTGATATTAACCTTGTTATTCTATCCATGTTTCAAACACTTACTTTTCTTTCACCTTTTCTATTCTAATTATTTATGTTTATCATTTTGTCGCTTTGATTTCATTTCATAATTTTCATTTTTCACCAATTGTGGGCATAAATGTTCCACTGGGTGTATAGTCTTTGATTAAGGCAAAAGAACGTTCTAAACCTATGAATAAAGCTATCAACATTTAAAAATTTAAGTTTATTTTCTTATAACTTTGAGTTTCCTTTGAATGTATAAAGGAAAAGTATTTTTTAACTTATCGTTTTACTTCATTACAGAATAATTTTGATCATGTAATTCAATACCCTTATAATATCTATTGTGGCATTGGTTTTGAGTCCTACATTCATAACTTTGTTAATTTATAACTAAAAAGAGAAAAATAATTTTCATCAATTACCTCCCTTAACACTAATAGTAATTGTAATCGGTTTTCAAGATCATTATTAACGGATATTACTCGTGGCTGCCTCTTGAAGCGATATTTACCCACCCTCAGGGATGCAGTAACTAATTTCGATACTAGAAAAATAACATCACTTGCAACGCCATACACTGTTCGGTTAATATCATTTAGTAATTTTAATTAGCAGGTAAATTAAATACAAAATTACTGAATATTCCGATGTTTTATGAAAAATGTTTGTACGTACGGCAATAAATTTAGAAAGCACTCTTAGTATTTTCTACAATTCTGGAAATAATTTAATATCTTTTAAATCACAGAGTGATGTGCTACAGAGTAGCTGAAAGTATAAATGCCAAGAAAGTACAAGAGATGTAGGTATATTTAATTACAGTATCGATATGAAAAATAAACGTAAATATGAAGCGTCTGTTTGTCTGATTTAGTTAGACATTTTCGGGGTCAGTCAAGAGGAAAATAAACCAAAGCGTCAAAAGTCTTTAAGAAAAAGAGTAAGTGTTATTATTACTAATGTTTTCAAGAGTGTATATAGCATAGAATTATATAGAACTAAATTTTATAAATATTTAAAATTTTAATATGTTTCAATGACACTCTATGCTACTTATAATGATATATAAGGTTTGCATGTTCTCGACGACAAATTGTCACCGTGACAAAGAAATGACTATTATTCTTTTGCGAAATATTTAGAAAGTTTTACAGATTATGACTATCTATAGTGTTTACAAAACCTTTTTAAAAGAAATTTATCTGTCACTTTTTCATTATGGCTTAAAAACACGTTAATATTTGTTCCTCGAAACACGTTTTCTCAAAAAAACAAAAAAACACACACAGAGATACAGAGAGAAAAAAGAGAGATGAAGGGAGAAAAAACATGCATAGCTGTATAAGTGTAAAAGTATTTTTGCGCATGAAGCCTAATTATAGTGTGAGTGAGCTTAGAATAAGGGTTGAATTTTAACAAAATCATTAAATCAATTTGAAAATGCGAGACATCAAATAATTAGTTAAAATATATTATATGTATTTAATGTAAATCATGAAAAAAGACTGATTGTGTAAATTCATATATAAATATTCAGTGATTATGGACCCGTTAAACAAATTTTAAACTCTGATTCAAAATTCATTAACCACATTCTATTCAACACAAAGTTATATAAGTCAGTCGTATTTATTAAGTGTATCTCGATTAAATGCAAAAACAAACCAAGACAACATTAAGTGTGCTTTTGTATTTGTATATTTAATTGGTTTAAAATTGCAAAACTTTGCTCTCATCGAAGTACAACAATTTTCAACTTTCAAAGTACTAATGCGTTTTCATTTGTTTATGCATTTGTGTCGGAACAAGTGGAGGGGTTTATTCGGGTATTAAAATGTCTTAATTGACTTGAAATTAAGCGGTTCTCCTTGCAACTGGCAGCATACACGTACTTACAGATATATTATGCGATCAAAGTTACCTAAATAAAATATCTTGATATGTTATACATCATTAGCAAGCTTTGTATTTCTAAGAACTTTCCAGCTTTTAAGAGGTGAAGGTGACTTCCAGTTATCAAATGTTACGATTGCTTGGCGTATTGAATTTAGAATAACAAATAGTTTTTTAAATCATAAGATTATGACTATACTTCTTGACAGTTTCAGGTAGAAACGAAGAATCAATCTGATGTGAAACTAACGAAAAACGTCCCTATAAACATAGACCTGGAAACGGTTCTTTAATGAGTTTACAGCTGGCGAACGGGTTTTCTAATAAAATCATACTACAATTTGTGGAATGTTATCTAAGGGTGAAGATTATTGCATTTTGTATCAAATTAAATGAAATTCATTTCAGATTTGTAACGATAGTAGTTGCAATGATAGCAGATGAAATACGAAAACCTCGTCCTCGAAAAACATATTAAATTTAGGTTTGAAGAACATTACTTTTGTTAAATAAGTAACAAATGCGTATAATGTTTACAAACATAACTTGTACAGAATTTATTTCCCGGCTGTAAAGTAAAACACTCATACACATATGAAATCTTTAAAATATTTTATCTTTTATTGAATCAAATCATTTGAAAAATTAACTAAGTCGGCTAAATTTTGCCGGCGAAGTATTTTTTCCAATGAAGTGATACTAAAATTTGTAGAGTGTCATGGAGTAAGTGTAGTATATTTCATGTAAAAAAACAGACAAATTGAATAAAATTCGTTTCAGACCTGTAACTATAGTAATTTATAAGATATTTGACGAGGCATGCAAATGTCGGCCTCGAAAACATGTCAGATTAAGGCTTTAATAACATTATTTTTGTTAAATAAGTAACAAAAACATATAATTTCCAAATGGAACTTGTATAAAATTTATTTATAAAGATACCACGCACGCAAAATAATGACAAAACAACGTACTTGATGTAAATCAAGACGCATGCACACACACATAATCATTAATAAATGTGTCTCATTATATTTCAAATAAACCGAAACTTGAAAAATTAACAAGATCGTCTAAATTGTTTTCATTAAAACAATTCTAATGTTATATAACTATTCTTTTAGCTTAGCTGATGAATTAATGTTAATACAAATAAAAGATGTACACCAAAATTAAACATTTATTAACCGGTTTCATTGACAAAGTCATCATCCTCAATGAGTGTTGCTACTACAAATTCTAACTTACAACTAAGTTGAAAATAAGGTTACACTTATATATTTATACAGTGTGCATACTCCCACCGATCAAAACAATCAATCTCATATATTACAATAAAATTCCTAACCTTACACACAATGATATATAAATTGTATGTATTTTTTTTATATGTAATTGTGTGTATGGTTAAGAATTTTATTGTAGTTTATGAGTTAGGTTTAAAAATTTTCTGATGATGATGACGACTTTGTGATTGAAAGGCGTCTGAGTTAATAAATGATTGAATTATGATTTTTGTGTATGTCTGTTATTTGTATTATTTCCAATGCTGCAACAAAATAAGTATTTTACTAAAAATATATTGATATATTATATAAATAATTGAAATAATTGAAAATAAAAAAAAATGTCATATTTACACAATTCACACTATTAAAACTAATCAAGTTCATCGTTATATGAAAGTTTCGCCATTGTTTGTAAAAACCCATAAATATTTTTGAAAAGCGATTCAACAGTGGTTTTTTCACCACAATTAATTTTCATTTACTTCTTTCACTTATATCACGTATTTTAATCATGTTTAAAATAAGACTTTTTTGTAATTAATGCGTTTATTTTGTTCAGTATCTTTATGTGTATTAGGAACAATATAACAAGCAAATGATGTATAACTCAGGATGTGTAACTCTATGGGGTAGTCTATTTTATCTAGGTTATGTATATATTTTTCTGAGTATAAAACGTTTCTATAAAAAAAATCAGATTCCAGTGTTTCCTTAACGTTAGTTGACCTGCTAGACACCTAACTAAATAACTTATTACAGTGGTTGTGGCGCAATGAACGAACTTGATAAAGGCTGAATGTAATTACGGCTTAGCAAGGCTTTGACATTGTTAATGCTGGAGCAACAGCGACCAACTGAGCCATTTGAATAATCTTTTTTTACGCTATATTTTTTTCTCTTGATTGCATTAAAAAATATACGTTTCCACCATGTGTTTTATTCAGAATAGGGTTTTCCAAAGCATTAATGCCATCTCTGCAATATGAATAAGTATATTTATTTTCTGCTTGACGATATTTATATACCTTGCCTATTCATAATATATTTTGTTGAAAGGCTTCGGACGAGGATTTTGATGACTAGGATAATAATTTCTTATATGCAACATATTTATATCCTACTGAGACGGAATATAAAACTATGCTTGTACTAAATTAGTACTATACAAACTAGTACCAAACATGTAGGCTACTAGTTATGCAAATTGGGTACATCCTTTGGCCCATAAAGGAGAATATTCAGAGGTGCCTTTTTGGTTGCTGTTATGATCTTAATAGCCTATTCTGAATTCTAAAGCACAACAATAAAGTCTTCAGTCTATATTTAGTAGATCGGTGATACGATTACTAAAACTGAGGAAAGTATAGTATTTGAAGATTCTTTAATGTATAAATAATAGTGTAATTGATAATATAACATATATATTCTGACATTGTTGCTTTTATGTTATTTTTTTTTATTGTTCTTTATGTCAAAAATCTAATAGAATTTTGTAACGATATCTTTTCTCCTCATCTCTCTATTTGTTATATAGGTGTTTTACGCATGACCGTGTTTTCCCATAAATAAAATTTTCCGAAGATTTCCGAACAAGAAATATACTAATAAGTTGAATACTAATAGTTGTTTTGGTTTTCTCTTAGATGATATTTGGGTGTTATATTTAAATCTTTACAAACGCAGTTTCTTATAAATTCAGAAATATCTTACATTTGATTCAAATATGTGATAAGGTATGATTTTGTGAAATAGCGGTTTTTTTATGTTATCTAGGTTAGGTCACTTTCTTACATTAGCAGTAAGGGAAATTGTGTATCAAAGGTTAATTATGTGTAAAGGGTCTATCTAATAGCTGTGTCATAATAACTCAAGCTTTATTTATACTTTAACTGTCTAGAACTTTTTTTTCTCAAAAACACTCACCTCCTATCCTACCCACACAAGCCTCCCTCATTTAGCACAGAGATTCGGATAGCAAAAAGAAGACAAATTTATTATTTCTTACTACAATTTATAGGAAATGATATATCGTTATTAGTGAGACATTTATCAAACAAATATTTTAACAACTACGTAAACCTGATGTAATTTTATACAATATTTAAAGTTACATACATTTATTATATTAGCATTAGGGAAGCTGTGAATCTTTCTGATACAATGTTGAATTTTATTGTAAAACCTTTACAACATTTTTAATTTACATGTTAACTAAGGTTAGATAACCAAGTCTCGTTTAAATAGTGGTTTTATATTTTGAGGCTAGTAAATAGGTAACAATGGATACTATATTATCAGAGTAATGAATAATAGAGTTCTTTAAACGTATCAAAGATTATATATTGATTTAGTTACTGTATAATGTCTGCAAAAAAAAGCCTAAATAAAGTAGACACATTTTCAAATTTTGTTACGTTGGAAAAATGTGATGCATTTTTGAACTAATTAATAATAGTTTTTAGTATCAAATTAATTTCAAACGTTAGAATAATATTGTACCGGTTTCTGCACATTAAAAACATTAATGCACCTTTAGCTTTAGGTAATATAAAGATCTATGCTATGAAAATATAATTTCTATTCACAAAAGCTCTGTAAATTCAAACATAGGCTTATTTAACTAACTCCATATCAGATACGTTCTATTGTTACTTGCGTGCCATTTGTCTAATCCATTGTGAAGAATCAAAATGTCGAGCCTCTTCTCATGAGCTAAATATTTTCAACTTACATTACAGCCGTAAAGTATTTTGGACATTAAATAAATTAATAACAAACAAATTTTATAATAGAATATATAGCGGAATACAATCCACTTGAAAAGTATATTTACCATAACCTATAAAATCGTATTTTTACTTGCATAATTACTATTTTCTATTTTGAAGCTGCTTTTAACCACTTGAAACTCTCTCACCTCGTTATCCTACAACGGCAACAGGAGAGGCTATTCTTCCATAACAGTACCATATTAGCTTACAGTAAGTTCAACTCGTGAACTAATCTTGCATGATATGTTTATGTTCACGACTGAGCTGACATTTGTTTACATCAGATTATAATATATGAAAGCTTTACAATGATTTAATCCCGACTATGTTAGGTTAAAGCTTCATTGTAAATTATAATCCAGGATTGGTATTTCCCCTATTACAACTAATATGAAACACTAAATATTAATATAGACTTATTGCGTATTTATTGAAATAATGTATATTAAATTTAACATATGAAAATAATTTGTTTTTAAATATTTTACCACCAAAGAAAATACTTTCGCGATTACATAAAGTGATGAACCCAATAATGACGATTTCTATAGCATCTTTCCATAGGCAAGTTTTGTTTTCTTCTCTGATGGTCTATCACATTTAAAATGACCTCAGTACCGATGGTATCTTTTTAATTTACTTTTGTTTCAGTTTTAACTACAATTGTTTTCAAATAATTAGGTTTGTTTCCCGGTAAGCTATTAAAATAAAAATATATATTTTTTATTTACTGTTAAACTCTTGTAAAAGGGGACTTTATCAGCAGCACACACGCTTCCAGAAAGTGTGGGGGTATGTCGTCGTTATACATTATGGGTTTCTTGTTTATTACTCTCTGGCCACACTCTAGACTCGGTAGTTATGAACGTCACTTTGCGTATGTACTGATCTAAGGAAATAAATCACAATCAGGCAAAACTGTACCCGAAGGGGAGCTATTCTCACGATGGGGTACTATAAGCTAGAAACAACAAGCATATGATACAGTGACTTGATCGATACGTAAGTAATTATTTGTTAAAATGTTTTACCTTTTAAAAGAGAGCCCTCTGCACAAGTTTATTTTCATATTTCCTATCACATTATTCCGAAAAATAACAGTTATTTTTTTTCGAACATAGTTAAACGTACAAATTTTTAACATTGTATTTTACAAAACTTAAAATCTAAACAACAAAGCTATACATAATATCTGTGACTATATGGAAGTTGTCAGTGTTGTGATTTCATTGTATATAGATTTAACCGCTTGTTCCGTTCAGGCAGTAAATATCGTACATTATTGATCCCACGACATCCTTGATTACCTCAACTCCCTTCCTAATACTTCCCTTCTTTACACTTCCGCATTAGTGCTTCCGCGTATTTGGCATTAGTGCTTTTAATTGTCTGTAAATTTTCTTTATCATTTAACTTTCTGAATTTTATTGTACACTTAAATATATAAAGGAAACAGTAACATATTGATTTAAAACATATTAAATATGAACCCTGTCGAACGTCTTAGGTTATGTCCTAACTGGAGAGTATCGCGGGACGAGCGCTCAGCGATGGTCGGATACATCGCGCGTTGATCGCGCTATCTAAATGCGTGTCCTCATATACAGGTCACCCATTCGTACGACCAGACATCGTCGTACGTTCGCAACACACCATAGCGCGACCACCTCAGTTGTCGTTCTATAAGCTGAAATTACTTCTGGGCTGCGTTTTTGTTGGGAAATGTGTATTTATCACGATTTTTGAAGAAGAATAGAAGTATAACTAGATGAAAAAGATATTTCATTAGCGATGAGGTTTTGAATCTTGCTTCTCAGTCTCAGTTTTTGTACTGGGTTCAAACCTTTGAAGTAGGAAGTCAATGATTTGAGGAAACAGGTGTCTTCAACATCCTCGGTTTCACAGTGTTTCTCTTTAAAGGCGATCATTTTCTTTTGTTCAACTTGAAGCATTGTTTTCTGAAACTCTTTATATTCTGGAGGTGTTTTCTTTCTCTTCCTTCTTGCTAATGTATTCGATGACGAAGATTGTTTAAAAGTTCTGTCAGAAATATCAAGAATCACGTTACGGTGAATGGGTAGCGTCATGTTCTTGGAGGGGAGAAATAGTTACTTCACTGACTTCCTGTACGTCATTGTCTTCTGGTAATTGTACCTCATGAGCTTTGTCACCATCTTCGATGTTACCCTGATTAGGTTTCTTTTCATGGGCGGCGTAGTTGTGTTGCGTAGCTCGGAGTAGCATCACATCTTTGCTCAATACGCACTTCGTTTATCAACTTCTCATCAAAATCCATATCAAATTCGAAAATAAGACATTGATAGCGCGATGAAAAACAAACTGGTTTGTTTTCGAGCGATATAGCTTTCTGTGGTCCGGTTCATCGGTCGCAAACTGCAACCAAATCGGCCACTCCCCTCGCTATGCACATGTTTGGTGTGGACGCGATGACCGATGTTGAAAGAAACAAGTGCGCGCGATCTCCCTCATCGTGCGAGCCCATCTGAGGTTCAAAGAGGACAGTTCACTACTTGTTTATTTGTTTGAAATTTTCATCGTCCGATGTAGCATCCATCGCTGAACGCTCGCTCGCACGATACTCTCCAGTTAGGACATAACCTTACAGTTTAAGCAGCTTTTGGCTTCAATACAAAATAAATGCAGAAGTTACAGAAGATTTATGCAAATTTCGCTCTTAAAGTTAGCATTATCAGTAGGTTATTACTTGAGCAATGCTTGCCATACGTGTTCACTTAACTTAACTTTGTAATTCTTACATTGCCTAGAGTTTCTTTATATTATACATTTTGTATACAATTTCAAATTATATAACTGAAGTCTTTCTCTATATTGTTATTACTAAAATTATTTTTCTCCTGTAAACAATTAAAATAATTAATAAGCACTCCAGTCATAGACGAAATCAGTATTTATTTAGAACATAAATCGAACTCTAGGATGTTTTAGCTTAGAACGTACTACTAATTGTAATTGGAAAGTTTCGCTATAATTTCGTAGTAAGTTCTGTCAACTATATTATGTCTCTTGTAAAATGAAAACGTAAGGACATATTACTTTTACAGTCAGGCTGGTAAAACCTACAAATCACGCACGTCACCAACATACCGCCCATAAATCATAAAGCTCACTTGTCACACGGTGAATGAATGAGTTGAGAGGCAGTGGCGTGCTCTCTAGGTGGGAATTGTTGTTTACATTATTTCAATTTTGAAAACCATAATTATCTGCAAATCTTAGCATCGTACCATTCTCAGCTGACGCATTTCGGAACAACTCCATCAGTCAGAAGTGTTACTTTTACTGAAGCTGTTATGAGGTAAAGGTCAAATAAAGTAAGAGGAGTGTAGATAGACAAGATAAAAGACAATTCCCATGCAGGAAAGGACTGTTGGTGAGTTCTGCCTGATGGTGTTGCTCCGAAACGCGTCAGGGCGGAGTGCGTTAGTGGTAGGATTGGCATGTAATTGCGATACTCAAAAGTCCTAGCGGAAAAGTAAAAAATTATCAAACGTTGTTTACATTATTTACAACTTCTATATCTAATAAACAGAATCACACTTTTGACTACCCCGGCCAACTAAAAAAACTGAAAAATAATTAGGTTTAAGACTAAATATTTTTTTAATTTATGAAGTACAAATATCACAATCACATCAAGAATGTTTAATTCGCTACAAAATTTGTTCAACATTCGCAAAATAATAACAATCTTACTTAACAATAAAGTATAGGTGATCTTTGAACCATCGCGGGTTTATATAACCTTTTTACGTTTGTATAATTTGCATGAAATTAGTTTGAGAAAATTGAGTGATTTCAACTTTCAAAATTATCCAAATGTTTTTGATACCATATAACATATGCATCTACTGCTCGCATATCCCGTAACGTTAATCCTATTCTTTCTGTTTATTTTATATCATAACTCACTTAATTTTATATTTTACCCAATTAATTTAGTTCGTATCAATGTATAATTTTATATTCTTAAATGGAAATAAATAATTTTTGTATGAGTTTATTTACCTTTGATTCAGAGCAAGATAATACAACTATTTTACCGACAAACTGTAACCTACGTTTACGTCTCGTGTTCAAATGCCAAAATGTATGTTTAAATTTTAGAAATCTTTCTAATTTTTTTAACATTAATTTACTGGGTATATTTAGTACTACACTATTGTGTTCCTCATAAAAACAGATTCATAGTATTTTATTTTTAAATACATTAAAGATAATTTCTACATATTAATGTTGCTCTTTATTTACTTCAAATTTACTAATCTAATTCTATATATAAAATTCTAAAAATAAAATCGTGCTGTCACAGCCTACAAATCGCACATGCCACAAAACCTTTCATAAATCATAACACTTACCTGTCGCTCGCTGAATTTCTCAATTGAAATAAGCATTTCACTTGTATTTGTTGT
The DNA here is from genome assembly GCA_036971475.1 of Prosapia bicincta. Taxonomy (NCBI): domain Eukaryota; kingdom Metazoa; phylum Arthropoda; class Insecta; order Hemiptera; family Cercopidae; genus Prosapia; species Prosapia bicincta. Next base: position 98,854,283 of record JBAIZL010000004.1, on the reverse strand, counting down.
TTACTATTAATCTTTGAATAAAATATATAGGAATTATTATTTTCATTATTATTATTATTAATATTATTATTACTGTTATTATAAATATTTGTGGTATTATTATTATTATTATTATTATTATTATTATTATTACCGTTATTATTATTACTATTGTTGTCATCGTCATTGTTATTTGTAATTGTGATAAGTATTCTATATTCATTTTTAAAATAATAAATTTTGTAACTTTTAAATAGTATTATAGTTCCTTCAATATTATAAAACATATAAAGGGTATTTCTCTTTAAAACAGACTTGGGTTTATGAATAGCATTAAACATCTAATATTACTGATAAAATTTACATTTATAGATTTTACAATAATATTTATATAAATGCGTCCAATCACATTCAATGCGATTGTTATATCTATATTTAAATACGAATACAATGTCGAACAATTTAAAAGCCGATATTACACTATTAACCACTAAGGATCACGTTCAATACAATAACAAATAAATAATATTAAAAGAATAAGATTTGCAATCGTAATTAAAAACAAGTCATCCATAAATATAAGATGCAGAATATAAATGTAATATAACTATAATATTTAATACCTTAATACATTGTATTAATAAGTATAATAAATTTTAAATTCCATATGATATTTTACAACTATTTAAGTATTAAAAGCTAAATAAAAAATTAATAATTACAATAAGTATAACAATTATATAAAATACTCAATTATTCCATATTTTATCATTATATATAATAGTTTCACAAATTTAAAATTTGGTGTTGTTTAAACTGCCGAAAAAAATTGCAGTTGTGTCTAAGCAACTTTTAAATAAAACTCTAAAAGATTATTGTTCTTCTTTCTTTGTGTATTTCCATCTGAGCGGGTTTATCGTAAAAGAACCGTTTGAAACACAACAAGGTAATCAGTAGCACCATTTGCTTTACCTTTTGGTCTTACCTTTTTTAAGCCTTATGAGTTGGTGGTTTAAACCTTACGAAATTATATTACATTGAATCGTGAATAATGTTTTTTGTAAAATAATAAAGATTAGTATTTCTTAAGCTCAATTTGTCTACACATACACACATACACAGACACACACGCAAGCGCTCACAGAAACGCTGTATATATATATATAAATATTTATATATGTAACAAAAAATATCTTGTGTAATAACGAAAATACAAGTACAAGAATAATTTATCGAATATACAATCCATAGCTTTTCGTTGGCAAACATTATACCTGAAAGTTTTATATTCAACAAAAAATAATTTCATTATCGTATTAATAATAAAAGTACATTAGCTTTGTCAACTAATATGAAATAATAATGAATCTTGATGATTGTTTAATGTGATAATTAATCACCATTAATCCCATTATTTATATACATAAATACGTGTATACACTATATACGATCAGGTGTGTGTGATTGCATATATATATATATATATATATATATATATATATATATATATAGAGTTTTAATTTTGTATATTCTATTTGTTATCTGTTTTAAATTTATTGTAATTCACATTTTTTCCATTCTACTTCAGTTTGTAATGTACTTATTTAGATTGTTACTTTTCAATTAAACAGTTACTTGTATCTCCAACCTTAGTTTCTGCCATACCTAGCATAGTCACTATTCTATTGGATATCTTTGTTTCTGACATAACTAGCTTAGTACCTATTGTGTTGAATATCACTCTTCTGTTGCATAGTTCTGTCGAAACTAGAACAGTCACTCTTCTGTTGCTTAGTTATGTCGTACCTAACATAGTCACTCTTCTGTTGCATAGTTCTGTCGTATCTAGAACAGTCGCTCTTCTGTTGCTTAGTTATGTCGTACCTAGCACAGTCACTCTTCTGTTGCATAGTTCTGTCGTACCTAGAACAGTCACTCTTCTGTTGCTTAGTTATGTCGTACCTAACGTAGTCCCTATTCTGTTGCATAGTTCTGTCATACCTAGCATAATCACTCTTCTGTTGGATAGTTCTGTCGTACCTAGCACAGTACTCTTCTGTTGCATAGTTCTGTCGTACATAGAACAGTCACTCTTCTGTTGCATAGTTATGTCGTACCTAGCTTTAATCTCTCTTCTGTTACATTGTTCTGTCGTACCTAACATAATCACTCTTCTGTTGGATAGTTCTGTCGTACCAAGCACAGTACTCTTCTGTTGCATAGTTCTGTCGTATATAGAACAGTCACTCGTCTGTTGCATAGTTCTGTCGTACATAGAACCGTCACTCTTCTGTTTCTCAGTTATGTCGTACCTAACATAGTCACTCTTTTGTTGCATTGTTCTATCGTACCTAGCATAATCACTCTTCTGTTGGATAGTTCTGTCGTACATAGAACAGTCACTCTTCTGTTGCTTAGTTATGTCGTACCTAACATAATCACTCTTCTGTTTGATAGTTCTGTCGTACCTAGCATAATCAATCTTCTGTTGCATAGTTCTGTCGTACCTAGCACAGTCACTATTCTGTTGCATTGTTCTAATAGGTGCTAATAGGTAGCATAATCACTCATCTGTTGGATAGTTCTGTCGTATATAGAACAGTCACTCTTCTGTTGCCTAGTTATGTCGTAACTAACATAGTCACTCTTCTGTTGCTTAGTTATGTCATACCTATCACAGTCACTCTTCTATTGCATAGTTCTGTCGTACCTAACATAGTCCCTATTCTGTTGCATAGTTCTGTCATACCTAGCATAATCACCCTTCTGTTGGATAGTTCTGTCGTACCTAGCACAGTACTCTTCTGTTGCATAGTTCTGTCGTACATAGAACAGTCACTCTTCTGTTGCATAGTTATGTCGTACCTAGCTTTAATCTATCTTCTGTTACATTGTTCTGTCGTACCTAACATAATCACTCTTTTGTTGGATAGTTCTGTCGAACCAAGCACAGTACTATTCTGTTGCATAGTTCTGTCGTACATAGAACAGTCACTCTTCTGTTGCTTAGTTGTGTCGTACATAACATAGACACTCTTCTGTTGCATTGTTCTATCGTACCTAGCATAATCACTCTTCTGTTGCATAGTTCTGTCGTACCTTGCACAGTCACTCTTCTGTTGCATAATTCTGTCGTACATAGAACAGTCACTCTTCTGTTTCTCAGTTATGTCGTACCTAACATAGTCACTCTTTTGTTGCATTGTTCTATCGTACCTAGCATAATCACTCTTCTGTTGGATAGTTCTGTCGTACATAGAACAGTCACTCTTCTGTTGCTTAGTTATGTCGTACCTAACATAACCACTCATCTGTTTGATAGTTCTGTCGTACCTAGCATAATCAATCTTCTGTTGCATAGTTCTGTCGTACCTAGCACAGTCACTATTCTGTTGCATTGTTCTATCGTAGCTAGCATAATCACTCATCGGTCGGATAGTTCTGTCGTATATAGAACAGTCACTCTTCTGTTGCTTAGTTATGTCGTAACTAACATAGTCACTCTTCTGTTGCTTAGTTATGTCATACCTATCACAGTCACTCTTCTATTGCATAGTTCTGTCGTATCTAGTCACTCTTCTGTGTCGTAGTTCTGTCGTACCTAGCATTATCACTCTCCTGTTTTATAGTTCTGTCGTACCTAGGAAAGTCACTCTTCTGTTGCATAGTTCTGTCGTACATAGAACAGTCACTCTTCTGTTGCTTAGTTATGTCGTACCTAACATAATCACTTTTCAGTTGGATAGTTCTGTCGTACCTAGCATATTCACTTTTCTGTTGCATAGTTCTATCGCATCTAGCATAATAATGTTATGTTGCATAGTTCTGTCGAATCTAGCAAAGTCACTCTTCAGTTGCATAGTTCTGTCATACATAGAACTGTCACTCTTCTGTTGCATAGTTCTGTCGTACGTAACATAGTCACTCTTCTGTTGCATAGTTCTGTTATACCTAGCATAATCAATGTACTGATGTACCTAGCATAATCACGCTAGGTTCTGTCGTACCTAGCATAATCACGCTTCTGTTGCATAGTTCTGTCGTACCTAGCATAATAATCTTTTTTTGCATAGTTCTGTCGTACCTAGCATAATAACTGTTCTGTTGCATAGTTCTGTTGTATCTAGCACAGTCACTCTTCTGGTTCATAGTTCTGTTGTACGTAACATAGTCACTCTTCTGTTGCATAGTTCTGTTATATACCTAGCATAATCAATCTACTGATGGATAGTTCTGTCGTACCTAGGATAATACTCTTCTTTTGCATAGTTCTGTCGTACTTAGCATAATCACTCTTCTGACGGATAGTTCTGTCGTACCTAGCATAATCACTCTTCTGGTTCATAGTTCTGTCGTACGTAACATAGTCACTCTTCTGTTGCATAGTTCTGTTATACCTAGCATAATCAATCTACTAATGGATAGTTCTGTCGTATCTAGTATATCACTCTTTTTTGCATAGTTCGGTCGTACCTAGCGTAATCACTCTTCTGGTGCATAGTTTTGTCGAACCTAGCATAGTCACTCTTCTGTTGCATAGTTCTGTCGTACCTAGCGTAATCACTCTTCTGGTGCATAGTTCGGTCGTACCTAGCGTAATCACTCTTCTGGTGCATACTTCTGTCGTACTAAGGACTGTCACTCTTCTGGTCCATAGTTCTGTCGTACCTAACATAATCACTCTACGCTATACGATATTTTTTTAAAAGTTGTCTTTTGGGTGAAAAGATTTCATTTTTTTTGTTTCAAGTCAAGAATCCATAGGTCTTGTCCTTCACTATGATCGCCAATAAAGGGATACGGAAAAATCTATGTGATTAAAGGAGGGTCATGTGCTATATGGTACACCGGGAGGATCATGGTTCACGTGTACAGGATAGCATGCCAGCGTTACGTTTACTCTCCATCATAGTTCTAGCAAGAGTTCACGATACAACCTCTTACAGTAGAGGTGGAATAAAAGTCAGAATAACAAGGAACAGGAAAGAGTCTGTGTGAGCCAGGCTGCTTACATGAATTAGACTAGAATCTAGTCTTCTGAATAAAATTGTGATACTATAGAATTAAAACAATTGTAGACAATATAGCGTTCTCGCCGTACTTGATTGTGCATGTAACCACACAATACTTCATCAAACGTTAGAGTATTGCTGACTTTTGCATATAATACGTAGGTTTTATTTATAATATGATTTCTTCCAGGGACGATGAGAGAAACAATAAGTGTGTTAGTGTCACACTTATAAATAAATCAGAGCCTAATTCTATTCTCACTTTGAACATACCTGCGGTAAATCATTGGTTAACCTTTCGACTTGAAAGAGAAAATTATTACCAATTTTCTAGAAGTAAGGTTAGGTTAGGTGTCATAACGATCTTTTTAGCTCAGGAAATTCCTATATTTATCATTTTGATAACTAAATTTCTAAGTGATATACAAAACATAATTTAGACTATGATGATAATTCTAAGTTAAAAGCCATTTTTTTATGTTTTATTTTGTAGCAGTAAATTTTTATATTATCTTTTAAGAGAAAGAATATTGTACGAAGAAGATATTGTCAACGTATTTCAAATACTTTTAAAACAATTGAGAATTTTAAAGATATAGTAATCTAAATATGAAGTTCTTGTATAGTTAGGCGTATATAGCGTATATTTAATTTTTAGAGACGACTATTAGTGCTTCTATGGAAACAGAGACAAGTTTATAACTGTGATACTAAACGTTAGCCGACTATCCTTATTTAAAAAAGAGAAAGAAGACAATTAGTTGTTGGATTATTTGCCAATTATTTATACTCTTAGTCACTGAATGAAAGCAAACTTTACAGTTTGATCGTTTATATAATGTAGCTTTTCTGTTACTCAAGTTGTGTTTCAAACTAGATAATAAGTTTCAATAATTTTGTTTCAATAAATACAAAATTTGTCCTATTTATTAGGAATATACTGTGGTTGAATTTCACCCACACAAGAGACTCAGTCTTTGTATGTTATCCCTCTGAGGATGGTTATTTTGTAACTGAAATGTACATAAGAGTAAAATAACGAAAGTTTGTGGTTAAGAGGTTTTTGTGTATTTATTATTAAAACTTTTCCTCCTTGCATTCGTTGTAAATCTATTTATTTATCAAAATGTCCTGTTTTACGTACTCTTGTAGAATAGAAAACCCACATCCTCTATTTATGAAATTTCGTGTAAACAAATTGAGATAGACAAATCTTTACAAACGTACTTAAAATTAAAAAGGTATTTACCCAAAAAGTTTATAAATATTGACCTTTTTAGTTGTAAACAAAATTAGAACTATGATTTTGCAAGTCAGTCAAAATGAAAATATTCTCAATAAAATTTGGTTTCTTTAGATGAATAAAATTATTCACAAAAACGTATAAAGACATGTTTGTTAACATTGCCATACATATGATTCATTAAAACATAATAGCCCGCTACAATAAAATAAGTGGTTATGTAGCATTATGTTAAATTTGTTTTAGTTACTAATATATTAAATTACTAACAATAATAAAAATAAATTCTCTTATTATTAATCTATATTTCTCTAAAGACTCTGTTTAGAAAGAAACAAAAAAATATAACTTTAAAGAGGTGATATTTTATCTACGTTAAAAATATAGTTTTTTAGGAAAAGATATGTAATGTTTCAAACACATTATAAAGCAAAATCGAGTGCATCTAGATACTTTTTACATTTAGGTCAGTGGTAAGGTAGGTTAAATGTAGAGACTTTGTTATTGATTATGTGGCATCTGTCTATGTTAGCACTTACTCTCTATGTTTAATGAGGAGCGAACGTTTTGAGAAATATATCCTATCTAAGAGTATAACTTTCGTAAGAGATATTTTAAATTAGATTTTCTTTAAAAAATATTTTCTGTTAAAATAAAATTTAAATTTACTCAAGCACCAGGTGAACCTGTCAAGTGTTTAATGAAAAACAAACAAAGTGACAAATATGCAGATGTTTTCATGTCTTTATGACATAAGTTTTAAAAATACAAAATATATCAGAGTTGTAGGTAGCTTTTTGCATGATAAGTTACCATTAGAGTCCACAAATATATCACTTGCTTAAATGGTTATATTAACGAATGTTACTTATTAGGGTAAAATAGGAATGTTACATAAAAAAAGTATTTAAAGAAATTAAAAATGTAGTTGACCAAATGGGATTAGGCAATGAATAAAGGTCTCAGTCGAGGCTTTCACATTTACAAATTGGAAACAATTTTTTTTAATGATTCCTACAATCAAGTAGAATATAGTTTTGCAACCTTTTATTATCAAAAAACAATTATAAATAAACACCACAATAAAAGCCCATTGGGGATTTTGGAATCAGTACAATGTTATCAAGTGAAGACAAATTTCAATACAAATAATTAATTTTGTAATAGTTTTATGGTAAATATATTTTACCGAGACATGTTTCTGTAGCCTATCTCTCAAATTAAAACCTGAGAAAGGGTTGACTAGGGTAAGGTCTTTGTACTGGCTTATGCAAACAAAATAAATAGTTTTGTGAAACAAGTGAAAAGTTAGATTAATTACCATTGATGCTTGACAAAATTTCTCAGACAAAAGTACATTCCTTTTTAGTAACTATTAATTAATAATTTAACCAGGCATTACAGTAATAACTCTACCTAATAAAAAAATATTTTATACTTATTATTACGTTTTAGAAGGCCAATTAGTTACCATTAGTTTATGCAAAAATAGTCGTATATTATGCGCTCCCGCAAAGGACTAAGGTTTCACATAACGACATGATTATAAAATGCAGACCCTTGCCATGCAATGGATAAAAGGGTTTACGTAGCACTATAATTAGGAACATGCATCACACAAGCTTTACTGTTTTGCATTTAGATTGGAGAATTAATTTCAGGACTTTGTCCACCAACTGAACTATTCCTTAAAATTGAATAGCAATTCTAACAAATTTAATGTTGGAACAACAAACCTGCAAACTCCATTTTCAACTATTGTTACTGATTTATTAAAGTGTTTTATTTAAGTTTACATAAGTATTTAGAATAAAAATTAGCTTATATATATATTTAACTTGATGATCAAAATATATACACTCACAAGCGCTCAAGAAAAAAAAAAGAAATATGGATGATAAAATAAGGTTGTATTTGTGTTAATTTTAGAAAATTAATTTGATTCATTATGGACCTATAGGAATAGATTTTTATATAGATTGTAAATAAACTGTGGACAAATAGTTTTAGACATTTCTGGTTCTGAGAACTCTTTTAGAAAGTTCTTTTTGTGGTATATTTAGATATGTAAAGCTAGCAGGTTGTGATCTTGTTACAATTTTATAATATTGAAATAGGTTGTTACAATAATAATTTTAACAATAAAAATTTGCCTTTGAAATTTAAAATATATTTTTGTAAATTTATTTACAGCAATTGTTGGTTTAAATATGTCATCTTTTCGTATTTTGTGTTTTAAAATCAGAAAGTTAAACCCACAGCTTGCAATTTTATAATTTATTATGATTTACTTGCCTTATGAAAGTTATTTCAAAGTATATTATTGAAATATATTTCATCATGTTTTCATAAACGTATTTGAGACGGCAAATATATATATATATGGTTTATAAATGTATAATGTATACCAAGTCAGAAGTCCCACCCGGGCTTTATAAATAGGTTTTCCAACCTTACAACATGGCACTACATATTCGTCACTCAAACTACCTGACTCTGGTCAGTCATGGCTTCACTAGTTTACATTAATTGCTTCATAGTATATTGTCTCATAGAAACCCTTTAGTTATAATAAGAGGAATAATTGAGTAATTATAATAATATGTTTAGGAGTATTAGTTGAAAGCCTATACCTAATTATCCACCATTATCAGTCTTTAGTTTGTCTGTTTCTTTCTAACACATTTTACAAAATTAAAAAGACAAAGTCATAGAGGCATCAAAAGCTATTATGATAGTTGATCTAAAAAAACGTATTTACTTCATAACTGAGTTTTCAGTTTTACGTTTTGAAATTATAAAGATCTAAGACTTTCAATGGCGGAACTGTAGTTTATTAGAAATATGTTTTATGAGAAACTTATTAAAACCTAGACGTATACTCTAAATCTTCAATGTCTACAATAAATGAACCTTGTGTGCTAATAGCTATTTATAATCGTGTAACATTTATTTTAATTTTATTTTCTTACATTTTTCATACCTATTAAAAACTTACTTTCTCCAGTTTATAGCGAAAGGAGGATTTTAATTAAAACATCTACATTTTTAAAAGTTATATATATATATATATATATATATATATATATACAACAAATTTTAATTTTATAATTTTTAATTAAAAACTTATAATATTTCCATTTGAATATTTTATGATTATTTTTTAAAGATAAAAACTACCCACACATTTATTTCAATAATGTATAATGGTTTCGAACATGATCAAATGATAAATTATTTTACTTTTTAAGAAATCAGTTTGTTGTTGCAAAAGTTAATATTACATTTTCCCAGGTACAAATGATCATCAACATAACTAAAACCTTTTTAAGTGTTTTGAAATGCACTATATAAAATTATTCCTATATTTCCAGAACCTTTTATGATCCAGTCCATGTCTCTGCATAAATTTAAGATTTTTTTTTTTTATTCAAACGCGTCCAAGCTCCCCTCAAAGTTCACTTACTTTACCCCCTCATGAATTATGACATCCAATCCAGGGCTGCGAATTTACGATAACAAGTGTTTTCTTTCGATTTATTTTCTTCGGCCTTTAAATATATTAAACCCGTCTGGCGTTCTGTATTCATTCATTCTTCTGAAGTAAACGTCGACTTACATCGTGTAAATTGCATTTGGCTGCAAATAATATTTTTGTATGCTACATGTGCAGGAGACTTACTGCAGGAGACAAATTGTGTTCAATAAAAATACGCAGCATTTGTAAAAATCCTACGGTTTAATTCTTTTTCCAATCCAACGAAAACAAGTATTTTTCGTTTTATGTTAAATAAAATGGAGTAAAGTCACAATTTAATGAGGAAAATATAACTAGTTTACATATTTTAAATATGCTATTTAATGCCCATTCATATAAAGACTTAATGTTTTTTCGTGTAATTGATTAAATTTTAAGCCTTTTAGCATCAAAGTATATTTCAAATAAGGTAAACTGATGAAGATAGATTATAGATAAACACAATATTTTCAGTTGTGGTTCATGCGTAAGCCACGTTAATGTATATTACAGAAAATTGTATTAAGAAATTAAAATTATTTCACACCTCATATTTAGAGCAAGAAAAAGCACTAAATAACAAAGAAATTGTAATAATTCCGTCACTTCGTCGTCCTAAATACGAAGTGATAAAAGAACAAGAATAATTCCAACGCAGGTGAAATGTTTAAGGTCTTTAGTTAAATATATTTGCAATATGTGTTTAAATTGATACATAAAGAATAATAACACTATAACTACCTACCAAACGTATTCAAAGTTAATTTGAAATAAAACTAAACAGTGGGCATTGTCATTCTAATTTGTTTTATTTATTTAAATATGGTGAAATGTTTATTATACACGTTATCTAGATCAAAAATAAAAAAGGACTTTTTTCTAATGTTTTCTTAAAATTCAAATAAGCCAGTAACAATAATTTAATTATCTGTCCCTTAATTTTAATGGTAAACATGAATCATATTTACATTTTGTATTATAAAATTGTTTACTCTACATTCATAAAAAAACAATCAAAAGAGCTTCTGTAAGATGGTCACTTGACATTTGTTGCATTTAGTAATTCGGCGGTAAGAACTCTTCAAACTACGATTCCTACAGCTTGCCCAACTTATAACTTGTAGGTCATATAAGTGTGTCTATCTTTTCAAAAACGTTTCAAGAAATCACTAATTACAGCTTTATAAAGCGAGAGTGCATCATTGATAGACAGTATAAAGGAAAAACAAAACCAGATGAAATGACTCCTAAAAAACAATGTACTTTAGGCACAATAACAAAATTATTGAATGAAAAGATTATTTCTTAGGTTATTAAAGCTTTCTTATTGTAAAAATATTATGATTTAATTCTTTCATTATAACAACAACTAAATAAACATGTCTTTGTGCATGTTGGTGTACTTAAACGTTTATAAATAGGTATAAGGTTTCGAACAAAAATTGTTTAAAATGAAAAGCTTTTGAATAAAGTTCTTATTTCCTTTGCTTAAAATTTAGAATATTGCATTTCTATATTATTTCGTGATAATTACAACTCATTTAAATCTGTGAAATAATAATCTCCTAGAAAGTTTATCACTTTTACAGAGCAAATAAGGGTTTTCATTACAGAAGAAAATAGAGGGAGAATTCCCTTAGAAATCGTTAGATTTGAGCGATGTCTTTGCTTTACTACATAGTGTTTCAAATAATATTAAACATACGCTAACATATATGTTTCTGTATGTGTATATATTACATGAGGAAAGAGCAATAAATATTTCATACATGAAACAATAATTGAGCAGTGGTTATAGTGTACTTTGTATATAGTTACACTTCGTTATGGCACATGAAAATAAAATTATGTTAATATACTGTGTTTAGAATCTTTTATTTTAGTAAGAAATTTTAACTTTTGTTAGCTTTAGACTTTTCAAAATGTAAATTGGATTCAATTAATAGACACAAATCTGAAACATGAATACATGATAATAAAATGCCTCTAAGGCATAACTAAATCGTTATTTAATTATTCTTCAAATGGTAAGCCTCTAAGGCATAACTAAATCGTTGTATAATTATTCTTCAAATGGTAAGCCTCTAAGGCATAACTAAATCGTTATGTAATTATTCTTCAAATGGTAAGCCTCTAAGGCATAACTAAATCGTTATTTAATTAATCTTCAAATGGTAAGCCTCTAAGGCATAACTAAATCGTTATTTAATTATTCTTCAAATGGTAAGCCTCTAAGGCATAACTAAATCGTTATTTAATTATTCTTCAAATGGTAAGCCTCTAAGGCATAACTAAATCGTTATGTAATTATTCTTCAAATGGTAAGCCTCTAAGGCATAACTAAATCGTTATGTAATTATTCTTCAAATGGTAAGCCTCTAAGGCATAACTAAATCGTTATTTAATTAATCTTCAAATGGTAAGCCTCTAAGGCATAACTAAATCGTTGTATAATTATTCTTCAAATGGTAAGCCTCTAAGGCATAACTAAATCGTTATGTAATTATTCTTCAAATGGTAAGCCTCTAAATCATAACTAAATCGTTATGTAATTATTCTTCAAATGGTAAGCCTCTAAGGCATAACTAAATCGTTATGTAATTATTCTTCAAATGGTAAGCCTCTAAGGCATAACTAAATCGTTATTTAATTAATCTTCAAATGGTAAGCCTCTAAGGCATAACTAAATCGTTATGTAATTAATCTTCAAATGGTAAGCCTCTAAGGCATAACTAAATCGTTATTTAATTAACCTTCAAATGGTAATATACAACATCAAGAGCACAGTGGTACAATATATTACACTGAAAATATTGAAAAGAATCCCAATACCACAAAATAATTAAAAACAACAAATAAAACTAGTTACTTAAGATTAAACCCTTATGTACATTTCGATGACTATGTCATCATCACTAGAGGGTCTTATTACAAAATTACAATCTAGCAAACAAGAAGTTACAAACTAGAGTGATCCTTCAACACTACCCAATAGCCTCTTTAGGTTATCAGCACGGGCATTTGTCACGTTCACCTTACTATTTTTTCAGAGATTTTAGTGTATTAATAGACAGTGGTGAATGTTGTGCTATTTTTTCCATTTTTATTTCTTATTAACGTACTTCTCAGGTTTCTATTGTTTTTTGTTTCGTTTTTTTGTGGATTTCATCTATAAACATTCCTTTGTACCATTGAATCTTGCGACAATATAAATGTAATTTAGCTCACATTTATACTTTTCTTCTGATAAAGGCAAATTAATTAAACGGAGGACCATAGAATTGAAAGAGAATTTTTTGTGTGATACTGTGTGAAATAAACCACTGGTGAAACATCTGCTCGTGCGTGTTGACTTTTGTATACGTTAAAACTTAAAGAATTGTTTATTCTGAAAATAAGTAATCTAAATATGGCAAACATCCCTTTTTTTCTTTTCAGGGAAATTTTATAAAAGGGACAAATCCATTAATTGCATCACAAACTTGCCCAGGCCTTGTTTATTAGCATTCATTTCAAAATAACTCTTAAAAACGTTTGGTGAAAAACTTGACAGTGGATTACCTATTACGATGCGTTCCTTCTGGATGTAAAATTTACCGTTAAACTGAAAACGGTTTGAACCATACATAAATTATTAAGTGAAACGTATTCATGCACTTCATCCTGAAGTATCCTAACAGATTTTATTAAATCGACTAGACTTGAAGTCGACTAGAACTGATTTCTTTGGGTACACTTGAATAAAGTGATACTAACATGTAGGTATTCATTAGACGAAACACAGACTTCCTTAATTACTTTCACCTTAGTTCTAAGTTAAAGTTTGTAGTGGAAACACTCACTCATGATGATGATTTTGTCATAATGACGCGTCTGAGTTAATGCATGCATAATTTGTGAGTTTTGTGTACGTATTTCATTTGTATTTGAGTCTTTAATTAAAATAAATAAACCCATAGTTGTTCACCTTCAAATGGAATAGTTAGGCATAAGTTTATTCATCTTTATATGGCAAGGTCGAACATTAGATAATTTACCTTTAAATGCCATAGCTAAGTATCAGTAAATAAATCTGTGAAATGGAAAACATACCATTTGCATTTAAATTCACCAATGAGTGCAAATGTTTTATTTAGTTATTATTAGTTTTGATCTTGATGAAAACTTTAATAGTGTAAAGATTTTTCGTAAAAAAAAAAATTAAAAAAAATGTTTTATAGATAATGAAATGAGACACACTGGGAATTTTTTAATATTTATACCAATATAATAAAAATTATTATGAAATTAGCTTATAACCTTGTGAGCTGCCATTGATGAGTTTTTACAACTATCATAAAACCTCAGTGGGTTTATTTGCAATATATCCAAGTACCTCTAGGATCACCTATCCTAGATATGTTGTGTGGAGACATAACCACTCTATTGCCCCACAACAAACGTTTATCCACCTATACTTACAAAAATGTTGGTAGGGTAATTGATATTACTTTTTTAATCTTGTAACTGTTACAAAACCTGTAGTAATTATTGGATGTGAATAAAAATAGGGGGTTTTATATGTTATGAAGATTATGTGGAATCATTAACACAACCATGTAACATTGGAAAACAAAATTTATAAATAACTATTTTGTCTCGAAGATACAATTTATAATTAAAAGCGTCAAATGAAATAAGTACGCAATATTGTATCATTTTTTATTAGGTAGTTCTAAAGTCCTTCAAAAGTATTAAACATACCAATTATTACAGAGGGCACTAATTTCGAAATTTAAAATTAACTTTGAAAGCAATTATGTATTCTTATGAAACTTAATTACTACTACTTAATTACGTGTAAGTAATAAACTTATTTATAATGACAAAGTTTCATAGAAATACTAATCAATAGGTTTATTTTGTCAAGTAATTCATTAAGTGTTTACTGAATATTAAAATGCTCTACTTTCTCAGTGTCTCATAAACCTATCAACGTCCAGAGTCCTATAAATAAGACTGTTATATATTTTTTTAAAATTTGTCTTATAACATTATTGTTTTTTGGGTATGATTTATGGAAGAATATGTAATACATTTAATAGCATACTTAGCTTTTTTTTCAATCAATGTACCCTTTCAAGCATTGTAGAACAACTTTATTCAGAGGTATTATTTCGAGTTTGAAACTTCGATAGTTTTCGTATTTTGTATGATGTATATTACATTTCAGATCAGAAATATTTGCCAGAATATATTTATTATTATTCTTAGGATGTACATTTGAAAGAGAGAGGGTGTGATTCTGTCTTATCTTTGTGTGGAATGACTTTGGGGCTGTCCTATTTATAGGGACATTGAGTCATCAGTTCATATCGTCAATCACTGAATATGTACAGCGCCATCTGCTTTCTGCGAACACATAGAAGAAAGCAGAAAGCTTTCGTGTTGTGTGATAGAAAATTCATTGGATCAAGTCTTCCTCTCTGTGATCTGTGGAAAACAAGGCTAGTTTGCGTTTCAAGTAAACCGGCCATGTAGTTTACTGGGCAAAGAGTCGTAGGTCTCTGACAAATTGGATACGAAAACTTTTTCAACTTCATTTTAGACTGTGGTGAGGAAGTAGCTCGAAACGAAAGAGAAGATTTAGTTTTAGGGTCTCGTGTCGTTCTAAATATGTTGGTCCAGTCCAAGAGCGAAACACCCACAAGGTATACTTCGACAATCTCTTTATCAGATGGTATTGGCTTGTTCTGTTGAGAGATGTTGGTTTTAGAGCTACTGGTACTCTCAGACAAAATCGTCTTTGGAAACGTCTTTTGAAGAATTCCAAAGATTTGTTCAAAGAGCCAAGGGGCAATTCATATTCAGCGCTTGATTACGTAGGTGAAATCCTATTTGTGAAGAGGAATTACAAATGTGTCCCAGTTGGGAGAAATTTTGATACTGTTTATGCCCTACGTCATTTATCACTGGGAGCGGGAAGGTTTTAAAGCAAAAGGTGTCTGTTCCACAACCAAATGTTATAAAATTTTACAACTAATACACGGGCGGGCTTGACCACCTTAGTTGGCTACTTGGGAAGTATACCATATCTATTGGTGATAGAAAGGGATACGGGTGTTTACCTGCGTGAATGTTTGACATGTTAGGTGTAGATCCCTGGATTGTATACATGAAGCGATTTTGCTCACCATGGATCTCCTTGAATTCAGAACATATGTTTCATTGCATATTTGAAAAGAAACATTTTAAAGCATAGGAGAGCAACCAATACATCCTCTTAAACATCGATCACAGACGTAAGGTAACATTGCAGAGGTCATTTTATATCAAGAAGAGAAAAAAAAGGTGCCAGGGAGAGAACACTACGAAACCTCTCATCCTTAGTAAAAACAGTGATGCAACTTAGTGCAACAACTGTTTCACCCCATATTATATGAAGGAACGGCATATTCAATTTTCAGGTCTATCATTTCATTTGACAAAATAATTTTTAGTACTTTAAAACAAACGTGTTGGATAATAATTGTTAATTAATATAGTTTCTGAATATATTTTCATAGTTAGTGTAATGTTACTTCATTACCTAATTATTTTTAGAACACCTCAGTATTCGAAACAGGTATAACATATTTTTGTAACAATATACATATAGCTTTTTTAAATTTAAACAAACAATTTAATAACACGTTTTCATATAAAACATTATTTTAAAAATCATGGGCTTTAATGGGTTCTAGTAGTTCGAAATGGTTTTGTAAAAACGTATTTAAGTAACTAATTTTAAAACTTTAGTTTCAACGTCGGGACTTGGAAAGCTCGGATGTGTTTAAACATACTCGCAGTTTATGTTATATAGTTATAAGATATTTCGCAAGCAATTTAATAATATTAGAATGTTTGCTCTGCAGCAAAGTATCAAAAAATGAATATTTTTATCATTCATGCAGATTTCTAAACCTAAGACGGAATAAACTACAGTCGTAAGCTTGAAGCACAGGTAGGTTAGGCGTTGAACATTGCTACAAATTTACATAACTGTCTCCAAGGTAGAACAACGACGTCATTCGGGGCTTGTTTATTTGACTACGAATAAAAACACTGGTATTGCAGAAAGCTTCGGTTCATGTAATGACGTCACTAAGTCTGCAAAAATAAAAATGGCAAAGGTAAATTTTCTATTTACAAAATGTATGGCAATAAAATATTTTATAAACATTTTACATCTAATCACTACTGAAGCACAGCAGTTATTATTATTATTATTATTATTATTGTAATAAGACCTCGCATATCCGACCTTCTCATATCCGGAACCTCCGATATCCGGACGCCATATAAAAATAACGTAAGCGTCTTTATTTCACAAGGCGCTTTGCCGTCAGGACAGTCTCTGGCGCCAGTAAGCAGCTCTTTGTTCTTTCCTGAGTTGTGTTGAGTGTCCACATGGCTTAGTTACCGTCTGACACTGAGTAAAATATTTACTATGCTTCTCACTCCAGTTGACATAAAAACTTATGAACATCCTGTCATGTTTAGATATCTGACAGAAGGTGAATGGGGTATATATATATACAATGGGCTATATATATATATATATATATATACACATACATTTCTAAATTGTTGCTGTAAGTTTCGACAGTCGATAAATATCCCTTAGGAAGTATTGTCGTATAGTCTTGTGCTTGACACATCAGAAAACGAGCCCACTTGAAACAAACAATTCTGGTCTCTTATATTCTGCACATATTAAATGTTTGCTGTGTTTCTCTTTAAATATTTTTCTTCGACGTTTTTATAAACTACGAGGCCTGTACTTGTTTTAAATGGCTGCCTTAGAATAATGTATTAATAAAATGTGGTTTCAAATGTGGAAGTAATTTCTACTTATCAAGGTTTTTGGTCTGTAAACAAGTTCATAACACACTTTCTCTGTTATTGAGATGGTTATGTCTCTATAATTTTTTATTTCTTAAAACATTCTAAACTTTAACGTATGTATATTTGTTAATAAAACTAGAATAAATGAGATTTAACATAAACAAAATACTTATTGTTAAAAGTTTGATTATAACTTAAAAAACAATTATGTTTTCATCTTAATTATAATTTTCTTTATAATTATTTCTAATTTTTGTAACATTTTTTTTAAACACTTCATTCAAATTTTTCTCACTTAGAAAAAATTGTTTTAAAATTAATATAAAATTACTTATTTGTTTTAAAAAAAAAATTGTCATTTGATAAAAGCCAATTAGTTTACAAAAGTTTAATAGTTTTAGGAAAGCTACTCTTTAGATTGTATTGAAATTGATGATTCACATACAAATGTAATTTTAAACAAATGCATACATTGTATGGTTTTTATTATAATATTTATAAAATAAAACTTATAATAAATTTGGAATTATTGTACACACCTTGTACTTCCATTAACAATATAAATCTTGACCAATAAATCCCAAAATTGTCCATTTCCTTCTCAATAATTGTAAATTAATTTTTGACAGATATGTTCTTCTGATAAAACGTGGGCCATAAACATTGACAATTTGTGGCTTGTAATTTTATCAATATCAATGTTTCTTAACGTTAAGTGAAGGTTTAGAAAGAATATTGTAATTTCTTTTAAATGCCATAACTGGAATACTTTCTAGGCTAGAATACACTATACTGAATATGCCAATGGTGAATAAATAGAATTTGATGGAGTAATTAAAATTTTGCTTAGTATTTATTCCTTCGATAATATGTATTGACTAAGTTAAATCGTAGGAAACGTTTCAATGTGTTACAACATAGTGATGTTTATGCATATATGCAAGCATTTATATTTTTACATTCAGGTTCAAACAACTATTTCTACCTAGTTCAAAACTAGCAAAAATGAACTATAGATCAAACAAAACTTTTGTGAAGACCAACTCGTAACATAATCGCTCGTTCAAATATATCTATTCAGTAAAAACCTTTTGATTTAATGTTTAAACTTATTTCGCTGAGTCCACTCCCTTTGATCAGGTTCAATACTATGACCAGGGAAAGTTTTAAATATAACTCTTCCCCCTCGTTACCCTTTACATGGGGATTTCAGTGGACATAAAGATGGAATTAATACCTCTCTTGATCCAGTGTAAATGTATAAACTTCTCATCGATGTAAAACGTAGTTGCCCCTAATCTAATTAAAATACAGCGTTATCATAAAAGAATGGTTCGATTTCGAACATGGTTTATTGAAAGACCAAAATAATTGCAGTTAATGTTGTTTGTTTATCTAATTTGTCTTCTCGAACAGTATGTTTTACATAATTAATAAATTTCACAATATACACCATTAGTCGGTCGACAAATGTTCATACGATACTCAACTTCTCTCCAAACATTTCTTCGGTTATGGTTGTCATTGTTTCATTATTCCGGTTTTTTACGTGGGTCGGGTCGAGAATTGTTTGTGAATAAACAACGTTTTTGATGTACCCCCCCAAGAAAAAATCACAAGGTGTCAGGTCTGGACTCCTTGTGGGTCACAGCGTAGGTCCTTGCCGGTCTATCCATCGATCTCAAAAGTTTTTGTTCAAAGCGTTCGTAACCAATGCACTAAAGTGTGGGGGAGCACAATTTGTTGGAAATAAAGTGGATGAATGCTTTTGATTTCATCTAGCTGAGGAAATCAATATTCGGTTAACATGTCAAGATACACAACTCCAATAATTGTTTCCTCAGCAAAAGAAGAAAAAGCCATATTACGCGATTTTTCCTCACACCACAGCAAATATTAATTTTAGGCTAATCACGTTGTTTCTCAACAATTGCACGTGGGTTTTCAAAGCCCCATTTTCGTTAATTGTGTCTGTTAACACATGGAAACTAGCTTTGTCTAAATGATTATATCACTTTAAAACAATTCATTTTCACCTATTCTGTACAACATTTCAACAGCGAAATTCTAACGGCTTACACCACCATTGGGTTTCAAGTCCTGTAGTACCTGGATTTTATAAGCGTGTTTGAGTAATTTGAGTTTCTTATGTAAAACTATATATATTTTCGGAATACCTAATTCAACGCTTTGACGAGGGATGGACTTCCCAGGAACTCAAACTGTAGATTGACTAGTTAGTTCAACCTTTTCGCCTGGTACACTGGTCTGCCGCTTGATCTATGTTCCTTAACGGACCCAGTTTCTTTGAATTGTTTAAACTAACATGCTATATTTTTTGTTTGGTGAGTCTCGGAAAGCACGTTGAACTAAAATTACAAATTTTAAATTAACCATCAATAAAACACACTGCTTTATCTTTATCCGAGAACATAGTAACCCACTAGACTCACCGCATCTACAATACAAGAACTGATGTTGGGGTAAGAACAGATTATAAACAAACTTTTGGGTTGGAGGCTTTCAGAGATACCAATATAACATATAGAAATTTCCCTAGAATCTGCCTTCGAAATACTGAAACCGCACCATTCTTTTATGATTACCCAGTATATCTAGCACAATATTTTGATACATCTAAACCGTTCACACGAAATGTTTATAATTGTGAAGGGGTTATATTAGAAGGCTATAAAATTTCTCAAGGCTATTTTAATAGTTACTACTACCTTATTAATAAACCCTTATCTTTAACAATAGGGTAAAGTCAATAATAAATATGCTTTTCATTATTTAATAATGATAAACAAAGTCGTATTTTACCTCTATAACCCTGCAACCTTCATTCAACCCTATTGAACATTCATTGAATGCTCTCATTGTTTATTCAGCAAACAGTAACTACTTTGTATATTCACAATATCGCAATGAAATACATCTTTAAGTCAGCGAGAATAAAATATAAACGGATGTTAAATATTAATTGTACACCTAATTAAGTGTTCATCTAATTAAATTTTCAAAATCTTATCCTTGTTGGTAAATATTGCGATATCTCTACCCATTCTTCTCTCTCTCGCTCGCTATCTTTCTCTCTCTCTCTCTCTCTCTGCCTTAATTTAGTTCAATGGGTATAACTAGAGCTAATTTCTTATGTAACCCTTTTAAACAACAAATATGTCGTGGGTTATTAAACATGAATACCCGACCGAGTTAAAATTGCGGCCGAAGATTGGGATTACTTTCAGCAAAGTAGGAAAAGTTCAGATGTTTTGGCGTGCAATTTGTAGGGCTGCTATTGAATTTTATCAATCTTTTTCTTATGGTTAACTCAATAAATATTGTAAAAATTACTTATCCTTTAATCACTTTCCCATCGTAGACCTGAGTAATGCCATATTAAATAGTAACTACTTAGTAGTAAAATCCACTAGCAACTAACATTTCCATACTATACAGTTAGTAACACTTGAAATAAGTCAAAATAGATGGAATAATCGTTATTTGAAGTCAGAAGTGTGTTTACAACATAGGCTTTCGTCTAAAAAATATTGTAATCTTTTCACTTCTTTTTAAATAATTTAAAATTTTAAATAATAATTGTAAATTATTTTCAAATATTAGGTTTATTATTAAATTTTCTATATCAAATAATATCAGTTTTAAAGTAAATCCTATACACAATGCTCCGTTTATAACGGTTTCTATTTTTCCATACTTTACTTTCATTTACTTTTTAAGCCCTCACATTAGCATAACTATTTATGAGGGTTAAAATAGAACTATTTCTATTTATTTTATCATTTTATTTTACGTTATTATTTAACCCATATTTACTAGTGAAAACATTTGTATGGCCATTTCTAGTGCCACGCCTGAGAGACGAATATATGACATATCTATGCACTTTTGTAAGAAAATTATTGAACTTAACTATTAACTTAACATATTAACAACAATCATTTTATGCATATTACAGATGAAATTCTGTTTTCTGAATGAAATACACATAGATAGTCAACAAAAATATGAATAATAATTAAGAAAAAAAGTTTAAAAACATCTAAGTCAATGTTATGTTATAATTCTAAATAATTTAAAATAGCTGAATATATATATATATATATATATATATATATATATATATATATACAGTTCTGAGTACCTAGAATGACTGGCCGCCATCGACCTTCTATTTAATACTGAAACAAATGCTAATTCTTGTGTTCAAATCACAACCTTCAAGAATCATATTACCAAGGTTATTTACGAAAACATATTCAAAACCTAATAATTTTAAAATTATAATTTCTTCTAATTTTTAATGTTTTCCGCTTTATTTCTTACTTACATGCAGCATAAATTTAAAAAAAAAATCCCTAATGATTATTGAGAAGTACAAATGTACAACAAATTATTATGTTGGACAAATGCATTAGTGTTCTTGAATCATTGTGTCAAAATATTTTGTGACCTCTTTAGTGAAATATATAGAATTTATAAACACTTTACAATATGAATGCAGTTATAAATTATTAAAATGTTTAAATCTTTTTAATTTTATATTTTTCTACAAGAAACTACTTACTAGTGATATTACTTGCGTTATGATCTAAATAATTTACCATTCAAGGCTAGAGATTACGTCAGAAATAAGACCATAAGCAACAATCAGCATACCTAATAATAAGAATACGAAAACACAAACAAATTTATCGCTTATTCACGTCGTGTTAGTAGGCCTATTGTTTATCATATATTTCATCTGTTTTTAACAACGCAGAGTGCTTAAAATTAATTGAAAGTAATAAATCTAAGGTAAATGAAACCTTTCATTACTTTGTTTTTCCTTCGTAATACACTTTTAGATGTGTGTTCTGTACACGCCCATACCATAAATAACTTGCTTGGAGCTTCCATGATTGATTGCCTCATTTTAGTTATTACGGAAATCCCCTTACTCTATATACTTGCATTATAATCACAATAATAAACTCAAGACAAGAATTTATAGACATATATTTATTATTAGTGTTGTTTCTTTCCATCGCTATTAATTTTCTACTTTTTCTATTATCAATAAACAAGTTTTTCAATAATATTTTAATTTTGCAAATGAAGGTAAACGATAAAAGGTTTTTTACCTACAAGAACTTGTAGCCTAAACTAAACAAGATATTATAGAAAACCATTAGCTTCATAAATTAGAAACGAAAAAACCGAAAGCGAGTAAATAGTAACAAGAATAATAATCCAGTAACATATAATGATAGATTGAGAAATGGAAATTGAGACCAAATTTATTGCCTATTACTTGTTTACGTATATTATTCTTTATAAACAATGTAATTACTGGAGGATTTCACATTAGTTTGAATACTCCATTGGATTAGTTACAATTCCCTCTATAATTAGGCTACGTATTAGTCCGAATGGCTGGTTAAAACATTTTAGCTCTCAAACAGCCATTTCATCCATTGTGTCAATAAACAGCAATATACTACAGTGACAGTAAATAGCACCAAAACAAAATCTTTGCTGTATCAAGCCGTTCCATTTTAATTTAAATAAAATTACTGCATTCGGTTGAGTGTTATACAGGATGATAGTAGAAATAATAGAAAAACAAAGGTAAATGTTTCCAACTTAGGATTAGGAAATTAATTTCACTGTTGAACCAAAGTAATTAATCTTTTAAAGTATATTTAAAAGGCTTCCTTACTGACACAAGTGTTTGTGTAACAAACACGATTGCCGCTTTATATTATATTTTATTTAAAGTTCCACAATGAGGTTTGCACATGAAAAAGCTTTGTGCAAGATGGGCAACGCGTAGTCTCACTGCGAATTCGCACACCACTTTCCGACTAGTGTTTGGTGCTTTTTAATTAAAAACAAGAGTGATCCTTTGCGTCGAATTGTTTGTGACTATGGATGAAACATAGATTCACCATTAGACACCTGAGTCCAAACAACAATCCGTGTAATAGATAGAAGCTGGTTATTTAGGCCAGAAGAAGGGCATGACCGTGCTGTCAGCGGGTAAGATCATGGCGACGGAGTTTTGGGATGCGAAAAGATATCTGTTGACTACCATCAAAAAGGTAAATCAATAACTTTAAATAATAGAGTCACCGATATAATTGAACTTTATACCATCATTCTAAGAACATTAGGTTTATTTCAAATTAAATAACTTGTTAAATAACATCAAAATTATGAAAAATAGTAAACATTTGGTAAAATTACAAATTTTATAACATATTTTAAAGAGAAGATTGTAGTTCTTATTTTAATTTTAAATTAACTAAATCGAGATAGAATAATCGTGTTTAAAGTTATAAGTGTCCTGTGGTAATCAACTAAATAAAATTTCTGAAATTTGTCCAATCATTAACAAGAGCAGAAGTCAATAATTCAAATCAAGCCAGAATTAACATGCTTTAGTGTAAGAATGTATGTGTGTGTCTGTGTGTGTGTGTGTGTGTGTGTGTGTGTGTGTCTGTGTATGTGAGTGTATGTGTGTGTGTGTGTGTGTGTGTGAGTGCTGGTGTGTGTGTGTGTGTGTCTGTGTGAGTGTGTGCATGTGCATGTGTGTGTGTGTGTGTGTGTGTGTGTGTGTGTGTGTGTGTGTGTGTGTGTTTGTGTGTGTGTGTGTGTGTGTGAGTGTGCTGGTGTGTGTGTGTGTGTGTGTCTGTGTGAGTGTGTGCATGTGCATGTGTGTGTGTGTGTGTGTGTGTGTGAGTTTGCTGGTATGTGTGTGTGTGTGTCTGTGTGAGTGTGTGCATGTGCATGTGTGTGTGTGTGTGTGTGTGTGTGTGTGTGTGTGTGTGTGTGTGTGTGTGTGTGTGTGTGTGTCTGTTTAGGCGTGTGTGTGTGTGTGTGTGTGTGCACAAATTTGACTGTAAATCAATTCGTTTTTACGTAACGGATGCAAACCAACCCAACTAACTAAAGGAATCCGAGTTATAATCTAACAGACACAAGACGTCGTAAATCAGAGCTGGGATGACAATTCTTTTCGGTTGTCTCTTTCTGAACGATAAAGTAGAAGTTAAGACATAAGAACAAAGTTTCGCCTATGTCACTGTGTCATCGCCAGAAAAGCAAACATTTATTCAAGGGGATAATATACAAAGGGACAAAACAAGGCGAGATTAAATCCTGAAAATCGTAGTTCCAGGATCCCAATTTCTTTCGTCAGTTTTAAGAGGTGAGAAATGTTTCCTTTCTAAAACAGAGATATATTAACATTATTTTTAAAAAGAAATACATTACTATAATTTAGTGTATTTATATTTTATTTATACATTCTGAATAATATAAAATAAAAAAAATCATATTGAAATGATCGAATTCAGTTTTTTTAAACATATGTTGTCGTAATAACAGCTTAATGTGATGGTGTATAACTTTTACTTTATTACAAAATATTTAGGAATAAATTTATATCATGATATGAAAACATTTGGTTTTACATTTTAGATTTGTTTTTATTTAAAAATAATTAGATTAGTTTTATTCAATACAGTAATATTACTGTTAATTTTTAAACTGCTACCGATTATCAACTTTTTAAAATGAATATTAATTTCTATTTACTGTACTTTGCTTTAATTTTGTTTCCAATTTGTCTGTGTTTTTTTTCTGTTAAAGTTCTTATCAAGCTGTACTTTTCGTATTGTTAGGTATTTTCGTAACTGTTTTAAGGTTTTAGTTTTACATTTTACTCACTTATAAAATAAATGTTAATTATTTTACTAAAAATTGTGTCTTTAATGTTTTAATGAACTTATATCAGTATTTCTAGCCTAACGATAGTATAAAGTAATATTCTAAATTACAAATATACATGGGAACACGAGTTATTTTATGCTTTCTGTTTATTATGGTTTCTGAATTTTTTTCCAGTGGTATTGCTACACTTTAAAACGCTGTTTGTTTTTCTGTGTAAGTTATTTTTTAAATTATTACATGAGGTCTGCAGAGTAAATAGTGACGTAGGAGATTCTTTTAAATATCATATTGTACAATTATATGCATTTAATCCTGCGAATCATTAATAACAATTTGTACAAAAATAACCCAAGTAATAAATACTAACGTCTACAAGCATGCATTACACAAGGCTTAAAGTTTTGCATTTAGAAGTGAAAATCATTTAAGGTGTTGTCCAACTGGCGAAAGTATTTAATCGGAATAAGTTTTGGAGGAATTCTTGCAAATTCTTTGTTGGGAAACTAACGCAGATGATACTGTATATTGTACGCTTTATTTTAAATATAAGTGCTAACCTCTATTTGGCAGATTCAATATTTTGTTATATCTATTATACTTTTAGAAAAACTTCATTTCTTTTAATACTTTCACTTAAGACGCCTTACTTACTCCTATTACCAATTTTAATATCATATTCTGCTATAACTCACTCTATAATAATAAAATTTACTTCTTTATATGAAAAAAAGTCTATAAATTCACAAAAAATAATAATACTTTTATTTAAACAAGAACATGATGAAAACATATATCTTAGATATTAGTACATTGAAAACAAAGCTGATATTTTAAAAACGAACACACACGAATTACCACAGATTAAATGATTCAGATTACATATAAAACATTTTATATGGTATGAAATTAATAATTTGATTTAAAAGCTATGTGGATCAAATAAGTAATGCAAAGAAGAGAGAAAATATCACGAGAAATATGGGGCCATTACCGTAAATTTGAGACATAACATTTTCTGTCATCGTTCATACGGAGCTAGAAGTGCTTTGTGGGAAATAATGGAGGGCTACAAGTCAAAAGGAACAGTTTTTAAACTTATGTTAATATCTTTATGGTGTACACTGCAATGTTTTGTCTCATCAAGGAACTTTTATAATATATCGTTGTTACATTGCGAAGAAAGCAATTTACGTAAAGTTTATTAATATTAAAACAGTGAGACATTATTTATAGCCTTTATACAAAAAATATAAAAATTTGGGAGAGTTTGCAAGGTTCTTAAATGTACTATGAAAAGAACAGAAATGAAATATTATTTGAAGACTTCCTTTTAAATTGAGTAGCTTGATTGAATTTTAAAATTAATAAAGTTTAAAATATTAATAATTGCATAACTTGTAGAACAAAGTATGTACAAAAGATATAAAGACAGATAAAAATAATTTTATGTACGAAATGTAAAAATAATTTCTTAAAACATTATAAAACCAGATTCTCTTGTCGAATTTTATTATTGATAAGCATTTTATTGCCATGATGTTAAAAGTTTCTATTAGGAGCTATATTACAGTATTACTGAAATGATTATATAAAAACGAGGAACCAACGTCTATTATTAAAATTAGCTACCTGAAACTTTTTCTAAAGACTTATGATTCTAATATAGATAAAAATTGATTAATTTTTATTGTTTGTGTGAAAAACAGAATAGGACAGTTAATTTATCGTTTAAAAAGCAGGTGGGTTTGTTTACTCATTGGTAGTCTGCAACGTGCAAAATGTTTAAATATTTGTTACGTGTTTCAGAAAAGAAACATATCCCTAGATACCCAAAGGTACATATTGAACTTATTTCACCAGATCACTATAGTCTGAAACACATAACGTCGAGTAAGAGAAGGCTAACTCATAATTTCATAGCTTCCTACCAAGTATTTTTCGAGATAAGAGCGGAGCACACAACCGACGTTACCTCATCTCACATTTAGTAGAGACATTACGTAAATCATGTCTATAAATCTTTCAGCGTAAGCCTACGTCGGGGTGGAAAACGTACTTAAGGTTCTTCGTAGAATAAATAACAAGTGAACTATATAACAAGAACAATACCAAAAGCAACAAATACTTCACATAATTAGGGAAACTAAAATTATAATAAAATACTGTTTTAAATAAGATACACAGCAAATGTCGTATTTTAATAATTCGTAGTTATTAAAAATTGAATTTGTTGTAATTTCATATATGAAATATTTTTTTAAAATAATAAAAAGTAATAATTACTCATTATTATTGTTACTTTACTCATCATAACAACATCAATATCATGCTCATGACCAGCATAATATATCTATGCTCCATGGTTGCGGAGCCATTGCTACATTCTTAAACCTAACTGAATAATTAGGAACAAAATCTGGACATTTCTATTTCAACCTAACAACTTCCAAATTATCACTTTAAAAGTCTGAATTAGTAATGTCCCACTTCTGAAGGCAGGTATGCACAGATGTAATCATGTAAATATTTTAAAATAAAAAAAAGTGATTGAAGGGTAAGATCATTTATTTATTACACAACCAACATAGTTTTACTCCAATTAGATAATGGCAGACTTTTCCTCTAAGAAACATAATTGTCGGTCACGAAATATTGCTTTCCATTCTAATCGTCCAGAAGACAGGATTTTAATAGCCTGCCCATTATCCTTCCTGTAGCTACAACGCACATATATGCACATATATATATATATATATATATATATATATATATATATATATATATTATAAGTGCTTTTACTATAAGCGCTTGGACTGATCAGATCTCTATCCCTTTCGCGATCAATACTAATGTTGTTTTTCCACGTCTTCCTAAAATTGCCACTTTCCAAAAAATAAATATATTTAAAAGAATCAGTCCCTATTTTTGGATTCACTTTGTAAACATATGCTATAGGAGCCCAATTACTTTATATGTGGCAAAAACACTGTAAATAATGATAATTAATAATACAAATTCAGAAACTAATATTCAGTAAATAATGGATTGTACTCTGCTTCCACTATTTCATCTTCTAACACTTCTTTGTTATGGCCTATATTCAGTCATCTACAATATTTTCTTTGCTCCTAATATTCAAAGAACATTCCTAATATTCTTTGTTCTTAATATTCTTCTTTGTTCCTAATATTCAAACATTTGTTGATGCATTAGTGTTTTATTATCTACTTTGTAACATCTCCTCCAATGGGGAACTATCTTCATCCTCATAAAGAAGTTTCCAGAAAAACCGAAGCGTCCTCATTCTTCATTTTTGCTCTTCTAGAGTTAATATCATTTGTTCTTGTCTCAGCTTTATCAAAAAAAGTTTTCTCTACGTCTAGCTGTCTATGTAGAGGCGTCTTTTTTCAGTGCTCAGTGGGGTTTTTTCCATTTACCAATATACTGGATGTTTTATTTTTTTTGAGTATTTCTTTGGTTTAAATTGATCTATATCTGTGTTTATACCAGTTATACATAGATATAGATGTTTCTTGTACAGAAGGTCGTTGCTACTGCCTATTGCCTTTAGCGTTATTGATTGGCCTCTGAGACGCCTTACATTTCACAGATCCTGAAATACATCTTATTATGACATCAGAATGCTTTATAGCCTTTCATAGAAAATAGGATGGATATATTTAGCTTTTCGCCAAGTGTATACCTTTTTCCTCACACTCTTTTTTCCTGTACGTATAACTCTTTTATCCAACCATATAAATTACCAATTAAATTGGTTTCTCAATCGAGTTCAAAAGTTTGCGTACCTATTTTTATTCAGTGTGTCTTGAAAAGTGTTCTGCTTCCTTCTCATTCTGAAAACATGCAGTCATTTTTGTTCATAACTATTTACCTTTGCCACTCACACCAGCATCACTTTTACCGCTTACAAATCTCAGTTTCTACATCTGAAAGATTCACCAGTAGACCCAAGAGGCCTTATTTCAAAGATCCTTTATTACTCTAGAAGTTTATTGATTCACAATTATCAATGACGTATTTATAGACATATAATCACATTTATCAATGACGAATTTATAGACGTATAATCACATTTATCAATGACTAGATGGAAGAAAGAAGATAATCGCTAGTAGCGGGAATAGCAGTATAAGAATTGTAAGGGGAAGGATTGGAGTTTCTTCAATAAGTTGTGTAACACTCAAACCTTTCGGGTTAGTTACTAAAAAAAAGTTTAATATTCGGTTTAATAGTTTACCTTCAAGAAAACTCCACCAGCTGTGAAATTGCGGATTCTCTAAAATATCAGGTCAGTATATTATTCTAATCCCATCTATCAAATCATAATAAATATTATTATGAAACGGACTCAAACATTTTTAATAGGTTTCCAGAGAATAAAACCACCAGCAAAATAATTTGCATTCTTAAGCATTGAATTCACGAGAATTAAGCATCACAGATTGTAAAAAGTTTTTAAAAAGAAATTTCGAATTAAATATTTTAATTATTTGTTCTATTATATACTCTAAGTAAAGTGTTAGATGGGTAGATTAAATTAAATGTTAGTTTAATGTAACCTTTTAACATACAAAACATTATTGAACACTATCAGCTTTGCAACTTTGTTACTCCATCCGACCAAATCACTTTTACCGAGACAAACTTTGACCGAGGATAAATTCACAGCTTTAGTCCTTTCCCCAATCCTCTTCCCAACTTAAAAGCCCTTTGTCTTGTTTTGTAAGTCTGTGGCCTTTGATCCCGCTCTTTCTTTGACCACACAAAACTTTAAAATCTAATCATATCCCTGCTTCATTTACTACTTTGTTTGTTCAGTGGTCTCACTGAGCTTCAAAGTTAATTAAATCTTTTACATCTGAAGAATAAACGAACTTATTTTTAATCAACATTACAAAAACAAAGTTTATTAAACTCTACTTTTACTATATAAAAAGATAAGTAAAATGATATTTTAAGTAAGATAATTTGGAACACCTTTCCTTACTATATTGCATTAAAAATTTGTATAAATTGAAAAGGTTTAAAGGTTTGTAGAGATAGTATCTCATCTCTCAATCCCCATTATATATTACTGATTTATTATTCATGATGACTACTATGGCGTAGGTGACGTTTATAAGTTCTCTGAAATATCATTTCGTATTTTTCTAGTTTCCTTTTTCCTGCAGATCGTCCCAGAAATATTTTTCTGTAATTTTTTAATACATGATTTATAATTTGTACAGCATAATAGTTAACTTCACTACCAAAAGGTTTTTTTTTCATAAGGTTTTTTAAATTCTGTTATAAATTCCGAGCAAAGCATAAGGTGAATAACGCATCCCATATACATGTATTTTCGCTTCCGAATCCTCAGTCTTTGTTTAGGTAACTTTTTTAAAATAGTGTTTGTAGCACACAACATCCATGTTTAAGTAATTTATCTGTTCCAAATTCTGTACAAGTTTTTTTTCAAACTTTAATTAATGTTACGTAAATTTCAAAATTTGGTAATTTAAGTTACACAATTAAATAGAAGTATGATATGTCTTTAAAATTATAATGACGTTTTATGCTCAATGTTTCCATTGTTTGTATTGAAATCCTAATTTATTAGTAGGTGAAACATAGACAGAGGAATAATTAAAGTGGCATAATTTTTGTTGCTTCAATTTTTAATAACATTCGTTACAATAAAATTGGTCAAATGTTTGGCAATTTATTTTATATGCAACTCATATTTATATAGTTTGATTTAAACGGGATAACATGTAGTATATTATGTTGTCAGAAATAAATCAACGCAGTTTTAAATAACCTGTTTATATACAACCAGAGTTCATTCCTGCATCTCTGTACTGAACTGTGTAAGACAAAGTTTTGCACAATGCATGCATACAAGATTTATCACTCTTTGTTGGCACTTGTTTGACAGTAAGAAGTTGTACAAAGAGAAGGATTTTCTTCAGCTCTATTTAACCTGTTTAGCAGGAAGCCTCAAAAGGGAACATGACACGGTTTTTTAACATATAGGAAAAAGTAGAATTGCAGACGTTACACATAGTAAATATATTTTTGAAGTATTCTCATTAGATAGAAAAATATTGTGTATTTTTATCTACATAATATTTTTATTTTAATTACTTATAGATATTGAAGTTGAACAAATTCATATATACGTAATTTTCTATGTGATTTTGTAAATACGTGTGGTAAAAATAGGAGGATGGCTGGTATTTGGTTAATATATAGGATATTGGAAATGAAGGTTTGATTAAGAATATTCTCATGGATTTGAAAGTAATAATAGATAGAGTACTCATGATTATCCCTGTTGTTTTTATATTTCAGCGTTAACGAACTCCAGTTATAAAAAAATGCTATTTTATTGAAGAAGAACGCATATAATAATTATACAAATTGAATTTTAAACTTTATTGGAAAAATCAATTGAAATAATGACACTGGTCACACTTATTATGTTGAGATACAGTTTTTAACTAAAAAGCAGATGTCGATATAAGTTACACTCAAGTTTTCGCAATTGTATACATTTTTATATAAGTCATAAATTTTACCAGATATTTAAATATAATTTTTAAAAGCTGTTCTAAATATTTTGTTAGGAAGTGAGGAAATGGATAATAGTAAGGAATGTTGAGTATTATCAAGTAGCAGAACATAGAGTATAATCAACGGATAGTGAGGGAAAAGATTTAAACACTTCTTAACATTTTCTTGAAATTCCATTATAGAATAACGTTTTATTTTTATTATCGAATAACTAAATTGAAATAATTTGATTCATACATTTCTTTTTTTAACATTTCTATGTGAAAACTTAGGGAATTAGTAACACAAAATTAAAACCTAAATTTTCAAAATACTTTCTGTTTACAATAAGATAATTCGTTCATTATTGTTGTTAAAAAACAATCGGTTAGTATTCTCCATATACAAATAAAGCTACACAAGGTTTCAATTTAATCAAAGGCATTTAAACCAATAACTATGATTATTTGTAATATAATAAATTAAATTAAACAATAATTTTAAACATTTTTAATAAAACAATAAAATTAATAAACATTCAGGATACTAAAACAAAAAATTAAGCTAAAATATTTCTTAAAATACAATGCCATCTCATCTACATTTCGTGAAAAAGGTAAGCATCTTTGGAGGTAAATGACAAAGGGATATCTTTACATTCAGTTACTAAAATTATTATTGTCGAAATTTACATAAATGATAGTGTATTGAAGAAAGGTTTTCAATGTCATTGTGGCTCTGTGGTTATATTATTAGTTTATTTTCACAAAGAACTAAAGTTTGGTTTACAGTCAGATTATTTAATATAAATACATTTCTTACTTGCTGTAACAAATTACAATTTCTCTACAAAAATGTTTTGGTTTCTTTTGGGTAACACAATTTCGGAAACTTCGAAATGTAAAACATAAACTGAACTTGGTGTCACCTGTTTATAGTGTATTTAAAGTCTCGCATAACGTGCTATGTCTAACACATTTATTTATTTGGTTTAATTTGGAAAGGTCTTATAATTTTAGTTTTTTGATTATGAACGAAATATTCAAGTCTGGAGAGGCTCAGATTTTCTGTGTTCCGAAGTATTGTAGGGGTTTCGATAAGTTATAATAATTTATTCTGAGTAAATGCATGTAGGAAAACCTTTTTGGTCCGTAAAGGTTCTGATTATATAGTAGAGCTATCGGAATGCACCTATTGCTTTTCTTCTGATATTTTACTCGAGTATTAGCTTTTAGTTTAATCGTATGACGAACTATCTTACTTTCGGTTCCCATGCTGATAGGAGTTACAAATATGAGGTTTGTTCATTCTATTATAACGAAACAATTGATTTCTGTTTCATATCATTCAATTATCTTATTCTTCAGCAACCTATTGACTCTTGAAATCATGTTAGAAATTGCTTGCTCCATATTTAATGTTTTATAGCGAGTAATATAAAATGTAATAGTGGATAAGTGTTCGCAGGGACGCTAGAGTAGCACTGGAATGACAGTT
This sequence comes from Prosapia bicincta, assembly GCA_036971475.1. Lineage (NCBI taxonomy): Eukaryota > Metazoa > Arthropoda > Insecta > Hemiptera > Cercopidae > Prosapia > Prosapia bicincta. Next base: position 98,820,877 of record JBAIZL010000004.1, on the reverse strand, counting down.
TGCTTAACGAGACAGATGTTTACATATAAAAAGTAGATGTGATGGGAATGAGTTTGGCGGAGAATTGTTTACTATGTAAGAAATTCGTCTCTAGACTAATGTAATCAAAGTTTATCGTGTTTTTTGGCCAAAGAGAGAGTGAGGGAGAGAGATAGAGAGAGAGAGAGAGAGAGAGAGAGATCTGACGCTTGTCTGATGCTTAACGTAGTTTAGCTTTACAGAGTAGCCACTTTGGTGGACTCAAATTATGTTTGAAACAGAAAATCGAAAACTGAACACAGTGCAACAGTAATAGAAACACTAACTAAAATATCAGCTAAAACTAACTATAGCAGTTTAAACTAAAACATTATTTTTTTAAAAATTGTTACTACCTGGTTAGATTTAGTTTTTCGTATTCAGAAAAATATAGTAAAATGTTATATCTCTGTTACAGAAATTATCTCATTGTTGATGTATAAACAGTGTTATAACTCACTGCTATACAATGTTTATACAACGATATGTTCAATTTTAAAACAATTGTATTTTATCTTATTGATGAAACACAACTATCCATCGTACGTATCTTAATATTCACAAACTATATTTTGCTTCTAACACTCTTTTGTTTCGAGTAAGCTTATGCATTAAGTTTGTTGTCACGAAAACTACATCGACGGCTTCTTTACGCTATAATTCATCTATAGTAACGCTCGAATTTCTCAGGATATTACTTTTATGCAGGTTTTTTTAATAACATTAGTCTCAACAACTGAAAATTCTGAGCTTCTGATGTTGTCAGCTGTGTTAGCTGAAGGTTTTGTAACAGTTTTTTTTAGTTATTTTTATAATTAAGGATTTGTAAGCATTAACTATAAGTTACTAGACTTTGTTGTTTAGTTACTCTGGGATTATAACAGTATTGCGGGAATAAGAAATTTAAGTACCTCATCTTTCAAAGTTTTCCTTATTCTCGGTTCTTGTTCAGACATCAGGCGATATATTTATAACTAATTTGAAAATTAGTTTGATGCCCCTTGAAACAAATTTATCTTTCAACGTTAGTGGCAATGTTCATTTAACTATTTTTACAAGTTTATTGAACAGACATTTTTCAAATATTTTATAACCTATAAAAACTTTGACACATTTATCACAGTTTCCTAACCACCATCTGCCTTAAGATATTTTCTTTTTGTTATATATGGTTTATATCTATTCAACCGGCTCTGCTAATAAATTATATGCCATTTTTCAGTGGTAAAATGTATCTTCAATTTATCTTAGGTTAAGATACAGAAATTACTGGGACGTGATATTTTATTTTACAAAAATAAAAAATAAATTAAAGATTTTTTGTAATAATTTCCTCTGAAGAATATTGGTAACATTTATATCATGAAAAGTTATGGGGTTCAAAAAATATTATGTTTTACTTACGAAATTTATATACGTGGAATATTTTCGTAATAATAACGATATTGTTTTATGAAATTTAAAATCAATCTTTTTTAATAATAAAATATTCCCAAACCCCTCATATGGCATGCTATTAATTGTAATGCCATGAATAAGGCAATGATTTACTGCATAACCATTACCGGGGGTGCAAATTCCCTTGATAATGGTTGGTTCAATTGAAATTTATGACCATTTGATTCGGTCACGACGGGTAATGTCCTATGTTAGAGGTAGCTGGTAATTAATGACAGCTACTAAGCGTGAATGTATGCTTATATATATATATCCGTTATACAAGGAAGTGTGTGTAAGAAATGTTGCATATCTAACACTGTATATGATGTAATAATATATATTTTAAAGCTAGTAGATTTCTTGTTACAGTCTCAATCTATATCCTTGTTAATGAAGCAATAAAAATGAAACTTTTATGAACAAGGACCCAAATAGTGTATGACTGGTTCAAAAAGCTTTATATAAATATATATATAAATATATATATATATATATATATATATATATATATATATATATATATATATATACAGTATATATATATATATATATATATATATATATATATATATATATATATTTATATAATATATATAATTAATAAATTAAAAATATTTCAAAAACAAGATTATTTTATTGTATATATTATTCAAAGCTTTTCGCCGATAAAGCAGTACCAGCATCTTCGGGAAAATAATTATCTAACAAAATATTTTTACAAAAATTAAATCATATGTACTACAAAGAACCATATGTTTATAAGTAATGCACTTACGTAATTGTTTCTATAACATCAATGACCTTATAATTAGTTTGGTCCCTTTATGCGTATAAACTTCCAATTTTTCACATATATTCATCTTTAATCAGATATTTAATTCTTTCATTAATTTCATTTTCTATTTCAGGGAATTCATGGCCATGATTAATACAATGAGTAGGTAAATTTGATTTGTATATGTTTGGTTTTATATAAGCGTTTAAATGTTCTTTGTATATTTCTTTTAATTGTTTTTAATTTGTTCTACATAAATTTATTACAATCTTGACATTTTATATTATATACACCATTTCTCGTGCATATTATTTTGATTATTGTTGTTGTTTATTATATTTTTAATTTTATTATCAGTTTTGTATGTAATTTGTAAATTTGTTTCTTTAAATAATCTTGTAATTCTGTTTATTTCGCTACCAATGAATGTAAAAGTTGTCCAAATTTGTTTCTCTCTTATAATGTACAAAGTTATTGTCGATTTCTGTTTCCTTATTACGTTATTATTTAATTTATCTACAGTTTTTCTTTTATATCCATTTCCTACACCAGTTTGATATATGATATTTTTCTCTTTTATTTGATCATTCAAGTTCATTGGTATTTTATACATTCTATATAATAGATTATACAGCGCTGCCATTTTTTTGGTTGTATGGATGATTTGAAAAATTAGGTATTATTTGATTTGTCTGCGTTGGTTTTCTATATATATATTATATTCAAGTTTGTCATTATTTCTAGTAATTGTAATATATAAATAATTTAGTTTATTTTTTGAATCGAATTCATGAGTAAATTTTATATATGAAACATTGGAAATTTATAAGCATAAAGTTAAAGACAAATTATTTGATGAACAAATTCAAGGGAGATTAAGGCACCAAACTATTTATAAGGTCATTGATGTTATAGAAAAAATTACATAAAGTGCAATAATTATAAACATATGGTAGTTTGTAGCACATATGATTTAATTTTTGTAAAAATATTTTGTTAGATAATTATTTTCCTGAAGATGCTGGTACTGTTTTATCGGCTAAAATTTTTGAATAATATGTGCAATAAATGTATTCTTGTTTTTGAAATATTTTTAATGTATTAACTACATTACAAGAAAACATATCACCATATTTAATATATATATATATATATATATATATATATATATATATATATATATATATATATATATATATATAATAACAAATGATCCAAAATATCAGTTGATCTGATATAATTAGTGGGAAAATACCGATGCATAGGTGTTAACTTGAATGACAGGATTTCAGCCTTTACCCAATTAATTTCGAAGGTGACAAGACACTGCTAGAGGTTGCTGCTAGTCGACCGAACGTAGCTGGAGATGTCTGAAGATTCCTTTACAATCACAATCTTCTTTATGTGCTACCTGACAATAGTTTATAAAACATGTGTCACAAAAGATTTATAAATTATAAGTATTTAATGACAAATAAAATTGAATAAAATTAATTTTAAAATAAAACCGAAACACGTGTTTTATTTGACTTGCGTATTTAAAATTAAATTATGCTCTAATCTATAATATATATATATTTGTAAGATATAAATTTAATAAATAATTTTTAAAGATAACCATTAAAATATGGATGTCGGTATAATATTTCACAATTAATTTTACGGTGAACTATTCGAGGCCACATTATGCTACTCTCTGGTTACAATGGTCTCAGATTTCGTTACAATAATTCTATCTGTACTTGGTAAGAAAGTACACTCTACATTGCCACATGTCTATAATATTTTAGTTACAAATGGAACCTGTAGCAGTGAACTTCAGAGAAGCTGATGAAATCCCCATATCACTGAATCCACACATTTTCACTAAGCCGATTTACAGTTTGGTATATAGCCTTTTTTTATTTTACCATTGCCAATTCTGTACCACAATGACTAAATGAATACGTTTTACAGAACAAATTAGATATCCTTTAATACATTTTACTTTTCATAGCGTCTACATTTGGGTTTACATGGGAGCTCGGAAGTTAATGCATATGGGACCATATGAAATAAATAAAATGACGGATTGATGTTGCAGGGAACATACAATGGCCATCCATATAGTTGTTCAATTACGCTTCATCTTTTGGAATAAAAAAAGGCATTGTTTTTAAAACAAGATGAAAGGAATATATCGTGCAAATCTGGAAATCCTTAAGAACAGACAGGATTGGTATGAAATGTTGGAAATTTTCACATTAGCTAAACAAATAGCTTCCACATAGAACAATTACCTTTAATATTAGAAAATCCATTTGTAATAATAATTGGTGTTCATGGTTTAAAAAAAAATAGACATGTATGCTAACATTGTCTTTTTCAATGTCATAAATTTTCAAAAGAATTATTTTCTCAAATTATATTGTTTTATTTTATAACAAACACAAAGAGCAAAACATATTTAAAACTTCTAAACATTTCTGGGTAATACGTAAGCACTTCTCCTTAATCACATTGAGAGAAAGTTTATTGACCAAGGGTTCCTTAAATCTACTCTACAGTAATTCCTAAGCCAGAGATCGTTACTGCGGTTTTTATTTTTGCACACATCCATCAAACTTTCCTTATAGTTTTTCTATTGTGGATACGAGTAGACACAATTTTATGACTCCGATAAGGGGAAAGTTTCAATGAGCTTAGAGGTAATATATATATATATATATATATATATATATGCTTTTACATATTCCTTCACAGATGAAAAAGTATGATGAATATTTATTATCTGGAGTACATCCGCAGTGCGACATAAAATCGCAGTTTCGACGTTTCGCTAGAATTTTATCTAGCATTGACGAGGTGAACCCAACAACAGTTAAAGAGCGAGTCAACTCTGAATAAGTAACTACTGCAGAATAAACAGCCAATTCTGGAAAAATAAATGTTTTTTGTACTTAAATTAAGTTCTAGATGCTTTCATTAAAATATACAACTAAATATATGATTTAAATTTAATAAAATAATTTAAAATAGAAACAATGATTAATATAATAATAATGTCTCAGTTATTTTCAATATATGTTAAATATCTTAAACTTATAAAATACGAGTAGCTACATTGAATTTCATGCATAAAATTGTCTCTTATTATTGTTTCTTTTATTACAAAAAATGGTAGAGGTACCTTTTCCGGAAATATTTGGAACCGGAAAAGCTATAACCTCAGGAAATATTTCCTTACGGAACTCCTCCATTTAACGTTAGAAAAGTGAGATAAAGACAGCTGTGAACTCGACACTAAACATACAAACCTGGTTATAATTATTTTGTTTAGGATTTTTGGTATTTTAACGAAAGCAATATTGTATTTACTTCAGGTACAAATGGCAAGTGATACGAAAGCTTTTTAGTGTACTCAAGTAATTTCCACTCTTTATGTTTCCACTATTTCCATTTCGTGTGTGACGTGTTCAATCACTTTCAGCATATACAACATATGTTATATAATATCATAAAATATGTTTTATAGTGTAAAAGTGTCCCGCAAAAATGTTAAATCTTTATTTATTTATTTTTAAGTTTTTAAAACATTTACACTGTAAAAATACATGTGGATACGTTAGTGTTATATTGAACACAAAAGAAGGGGTCCCTCATATTGCCCATGTGGAAGCACAGAGTCTTCCATTCATACACACAAGCTATTAAGTGATTGGAAACTATACTGTTTTATGAGGCAAATTGTAAACGGAATAAGATAAAGTCTACATGGTAAGAAATGTAGAGGCTAAAAGTTTAAAAGATCCTAAAAGTAGGAGTTGGTTGATGATTATAATAATATATACAGTAGGCTTACAATGATTTACGAAAATGCTAGGCTATTAATTGAACTGTACTTAATTACTATTTGTATTTAATAAACTCCGAG
>JBAIZL010000004.1:98759731-98809731 GCA_036971475.1 Prosapia bicincta | reverse complement strand
CATTAGAAACAAAACGTTCATACATATAGTATAGTTCTGAATTAATATATAAAGTGTTATGGTTTTATTAAACAATAGAAATTGAGGTAGTGTGAAGCAAGGTAACAAATTAAACACAAAATCCTGAATAATAATAGAAACAATAAAAAAAGAACATCTTGTCAACAATAAAAAAATGAGACAAGGAGCAAATATTGTTACATTGTATTTTCCTTTTCAATTTGTAATGAATTTTTTCAATGACTTACTTTGTAATATTTTATTAATAAAAAAAATAACAGTATGGGAATAAAAAAACTAAAAGCGTATCTCTGAGCCATATTTCTACATACTTTTAATTTTTTTATTTCACAAAATATACAAATAAAAGTGCAGGCACAATATTGTCCTAGTTTATTAATTGTTTCTTCTAGTACTACAGAGTTAGTTATTCTGCCTTAAAGACTCTAGACCGAAAGTGCTACACCCTTAGGAACAGGAGAGGGTAGAAATTGATCCTCGAGAAATTCTTGTTTGAGGAAACATGGAGCCTATAAATGTATTATATCCATTAGGTGAAAACGTGTATAATATATGATATCGATATTAAACAATAAATCCTCTAAAATCGGTTTACAACTAAATGGTTTAAAACTATTGAAGTTACTATTCAAACAATATTCTATAACCAACAGACAATACAACATAATAAACCACCCAATTAAAAGTTCAAGAGGGAAATTCTGTTAATGGTCAATCATAGCATGATGAAAAATATTTCTAATAGTTTTGTTTCATACTAGAGGTTTTATTTGTTTGCACCATATTCTATTGATTATTTTGACTTACTTTTTTATATTAAACACGATTTTATTTTAAGAGTAACGGATTTAATCAACCACAAGTAAATGTCACTTTATGTATTGCTGGACTAGGCACGATTGAAATGGTCACCAGTCCAAAGGGACATTCATCAATTTAAACTTATAGTTTACACAATTGTTGTTATATAAGTGACATTTTACATAAGACTTTAACTTACTTAAACATGCTAAAGGTACCCAACGCACTTAATAAGTACCTTTTGAAGATGGTAACTGCCTTCATGGTAACAGTATGCTACATCAATGTTTCAATGATTTCAAAATTGTTAAAAGCAAAATTTAACTATTGACATGCTGATATAAAGTATAGACTTCCTTCAGAAATAAACAGGTCACTACGTCCCGCGTAACTGTATCTCATTGTTTTCTTATATCAATGGTTGTAGGACCTATTTCCTCTAGCCTACCTCGTGCAGTAAGCGCTATCACATATTTTAGCTAAAAAACTCTTACTTCAAACAATAATTCCTCCTTTTTGAATTTGGAAATTTCTGGTAAATTTCTTTAGATCAAAATAAGGTATTTTCTTTGTGTATGATCCCTCGTCGACTCTGTAAGTTGTTAAAGCTCATGTATTTCGTGAACTCCTATTCTAAAAGAAATTACCCAAGTAAATTGTAAGTATAATGCTATTATTTGTCTTTTTTTGTTAAGTAATTGAAAATAAATACCCGGGGAAAATGAAGAGTGCTAGTTATAATTTAAATTTGGTTTTATAAACCATAACCGGATATTAAGTAATCATACCTAAACAAACAAACAAACAAAAATATACATAAACATTTAAAAAAATGCAAAGACTATATCACCGAATACTCTAAACATGCTGTTATTGTTTGTATTATACACATATACAAAGCTTGTAAACAAGTACCTGAATAAAGTGAAGTAAGTGTATTATAATGCTCCATGAATGTATTCTATATAGAAGCAAAAATATCAGCTTTAAATACTTTTAAAAATATTAGTAGTATAACGTTATAGGCTAAGGCACAATATAGCCTGACTAGTACCAGTAAAACAAAAAACAAAATGTACAAAAGTTAAAGTCTTATTTACATGGAAAAGCTTTAATGGAGCTGTGCATAATATAAGTTTTGCATATGATTGTTTTTATTTAACAAATTTCAGGAACAATACGAAATACGCCTGGAAAGTAAATGTTCTACAGACTTTAAACTCACAAGGTATTCTTCAGAAAAAGGGAAGATCAAAGCGTAAAGGAAATGTTGCTGCTAGATATTGTGTTGTGTTTCAAACAGTTGTTTTATAGAACCCCTTTTCCCATCAGAAGGAAATAAAAGGAAAAGAAAAACAATAATAATCTTAAGGATTTCATTTTAAAGGTGTTGAAATACGTCAGTTATTTTTTATGTATAATTTATTAACAACACTAAATATTAACTTCGAGAAGAATTATTTTGTTTCAACTTCAAAATATTTACTGCAAGATAAACCTAATAATAATATTAATAAAATAATATGTTTAAATTGTTTATTTATTAAATTATTAAATATATTGTAATAAGTAGTATTAAAATATTTTATTATTTATATTAGTTTTAAAATATTTCGTAGTTTATAATAAATATTATATTTATTGCCGTAAATGTATCAAATAATGTTTTATTAAAATTGTATTGAACTTTTTTCTTTAAAAGCTTTGACTAAAAATTGGATTTTAAGACATGTTCATTGTTTTAATGTTTATTGAATAATGTAATTTACACACTCATGAATCGTTAGTTGTGTAATAACTCATTATAGATCATTTTAGGTTTTACCCGTATTTTCCTTTTAAAATATACATTTAAAAAATCTAACTAGATATGTTTGGATGCTTTTTTATAAAAATTACCATAAAATCTTTAAAAATCAAATTTTGCCGGGAATATTAAGTATTAAATAACATTCATAAACCTTATGCAATTTGTAGAGGCGAAGAGCCTCAATATGATTCATATTATTAAAGAAAATGAATACTATTTAAGAGTCTTAAATTTTATTATTTTAAAAATCAATATAGAAAACGTGTCACAAGTACAAATGAAAAAACAATATTTGTGCCAAAAGAAATAACAAAAGTACTTTTTATAATAATAATGAGTAATTCCAATAACTTTTATTTAAAGGTATATAGAAAAAAATTGAGTATACACGCAACGCGTCATTTACCGGTTATATACAACATTCGGCAGGTGAGGTTTATGTTTTATGTGTAGTGTTTGTGGAATGTGCGATTTGTTGACTGTGACAGCATGATGTTATTTTAAATATTCTAATAATTGAAATGCACTGGGATAATAAAATCCTTAGAACGAATAATGTAGGTTTGAAACAAACCCTTTTTATAATGAGAATTAAACTAGAGAGTTTAAAATAAATAATGCACAGAGAGTAGAGATTATGACATAAATAAAGGCATTGTTAATATGTAACAAATATCTTGAATATGTTTTGACATTAAAATATTGTACTGTTTTATCTTGTTTTGAATCAAAGGTAAATAAATTGATACAAAATTATATTAATTTCAACTTTTTAAAATAAAAATGTACAATGATTGAAAAAAACTAATTAATTAAAATATAAAATTAGGTGAGTTATGACAAGAGATGAATAGACCAATTAATAATAATATTACGTGCCCTGCGAGCAGTGTATGCATAGGTTGTATGGTATCGAACACATTTGCATAGTTTTGAAATTCACTCGATTTTATCAAACCATTTTCATGATGCAAAGTATACAAACGTAAAAAGGTTATAGAAACTCACGATGGTTCCAAGATCATCTACACCTTATTTACAAGCTAGATTGTTATTATTTTACAAATGTTGAACAAATCTTCTACGGAATGAAACTTTTTTGATTAGATTCTAAAGACGATTTTTGGGCTTCTTAATTGACAAAATATGTAGGTTTACACCTAATTGTTAGTTGGCCAGGGTATCATACCTGTGTTTTTAATTATTTGCTATAGAAGTTGTAAATTATGGTAACAACCATCTTCACCTAGAGCACGCCACTGCCTCTCAACTAAAACATTCAACGTGTGACAAGTGAGCTTTATGATTTATGGGCGGTGTGTTGGTGACGTGTGAGATTTGTAGGGTTTACGAGCCTGACTGTAAAATTAATATGTCCTTACGTTTACATTTTACAAGAGACATATTATTGTTATCACAGTTTACTACCAAATTACAGTAAAATTCCCAAGTACAATAGTTAATTATAGAATATCCTAAATATTTTTACTTAATAAAATATTAGTATCAAATTTATTATTAATAATACAAAATTAATTACAATTTTTAAAAGAAGAAATAACAACATTAGAAATTAAAAATGAAAAAGATTTCATGTGATATTAAATTGAATTTTTATGCAAAATGTTTACTAAAACGGAAATACTCTTAGCTAAAAGTGAAACTAATGTGAGTGTTAGAACATAAAGGTAAATTAACACCTACCGCAAGCATAGATTCATTTGTAAACTAATGATAATGCTATATTTAATAGCAAAATTTGTATAAATCTTTTGTAACTTCTGTGTTAATTTTCTATTAAAGCCAAACTTTGCTTAAACTGTAAGGTGTTCAACAGGATTCATATTTTTATTATCTTTTAAGTTTTATAATTCAATATATTACTGTTTTCTTTTTTTATTATGTATACAATAAAACAATAACAGTTCATGAGTAAAATTCGAAAATATTTTAATTTAAGGTATTTCTTCTACACTTGTACAACTTCAAAAATAATATTTCTAAGAAATAAAAGAAATTTAGAGTATATCTGCTAACATATAACAGCACTAATACCAAATAAACCCGTCTCACTGAATTTGAGCAAAACCTGCCGTCATGTTACTTCAACCGGAAGTGTAACGCGGGGAAGTCCTAGAAAGGGAGTTGCGGTAATCAAGGACGCCGTGTGATCTATCATGTACGTTATATACTGCATGAACGGAACAAGTAGTTAAGTCTGAGTTATACAATGAAAACGTAACACTGACAGCTTCAATATAACGACAGATATTATGCATAGCTTTTTCGTTCACATTTTATGTTTTTTAAAATACAATGTTGAAAATTGGCGAGTGTAGACTACGTTTGAAGAAAAACATAACTGTCATTGTTTTCAATGGAATAAAGCGAAAAGAAATATGGAAATTACTTATGCAGATTGTTTCTTTTTTAAATGGAAATTATTTTAAGAAATAATTACATACGTGTCAAACAACTAAAATCTATACTATATCCTTGTTGTTTTAGGCTTATAGTAGCCCATCATGAAGATAGTTCCGATTCGTGTACAGTTTTGTCTGATGATGTTCGATTTCTTTAAATCTGTCCTTACACAACTTAACGTTCATGACTAAACGAGTCTAGAGTGTCACTAGAAAGTAATAAACATGAAACCCATAAAGTATACCGTCATACCCAGATATATTTCGGAAGTGTGTATGCAGCTGATACAGCCCCCTTTTATAAGAGTTTAACAGTAAACAAAAGAGGTAATGATTTTATTAAACAAAATACCGTGAAAGAAGAAAAGTTCATTGAAAACAATGGTAGTTAAAACTGAAATTAGAAGTAAATATGCAAGTGACTGCCGGTACTAAAACCATGTAAAAGGTGAACGACCAACAGAGAAGGGAAGCTAAACTTGATTACTTAAGGATTCTACGGAAATAATCATTAGTGGGTTCCTGACTTATAAAGCCTTAGATGCAAAACATTTCTATATTTGTATTTAGTATTACTTCACATTTATTGTAATTGTGTTATTTAGTGTTTCACATTAGTTGTAATAGGGAAACAACTAATCCTGGATTATAATGTACAATAAAGCTTTAACATAACACATTCGGAATTAAATCCTTGCAAGGCGTATATATATTAAAATCTGATGTAAACAAATGTCAGCTAAGTCGTGATCATAAACATATCATACAAGACTAGACCACGAGTAGAACTTACTGTAAGCTAATAGTACTGTCTCCGCAGAAAAACCTCTCCTGTTGTCGCTGTAGAACAACGAGATAAGAGGCAGTTTCAAGTAGACGAAAGCAGCTTCAAATTATGCATCAAAAATACAATTTTATAGATTTTAGTAAGCATATTTTAAATTTGGATTTAAGTCCTTTAAATATACTTTTATATAACGTTTTTTAAAATTATTTATTCATTTTAAACTCCACAACACTGTAATACGAGTAGAAAATATCTATTTCATGAGAATATGCTCGGCATTTTGATCCTACATAATGTGTTAGATAAATATAGCAAATATGTAACTTAGCCTAACCTATATGTATGGAATTAGATTTAACAGCAGTTCGTCTGAATATAAAGAGCTATTGGGAAATGGAAATGAAACTATAGGTTTCATAGGTCACAGATATATTCTCTACGTTACTTAAAACTAAAACTGCATATATTCTTGTGTGTGCAGAAACCAGTTCAACATTGTTCTGTTACAATTTAATACAAAACTATTACCAATTAGTTTGAAAATTCATCACATATTACCAAACTAACACCATTCGAAAAATTGCCTACTTTATCTACTCCTTTGTTTAAGCTCTTTTTGCAGAAATTATGCAATAACTAAATCAGTATATTGTCTTTGATACGATTAAAAAACTCTTTCTTTCATAAGTCTGATAATATTGCGTAGGACAGTTACTTATCCACTAGCACCGAAATATAAATGCACTATTAAAACCAGACTGGCTTGTCTAACCTTAGTCAACATGTAAACTAATAATTTTGTAAAGATATTACAATACAAAAAGCAACAATAAATCAGAAAGGTACACAATTTTCCTAACGTATATCTTTATACACGCGTATAACAATGTTTACTCAACAGAAATTGCGTTGTAAATTATTTGTAAAATATTTCGCTTTTGTTTATAAATTTCCTTCAAAGCTTTTAGCCGCAACAGACAGCTATTATTTAATAACTGTACGTAACTTTGTTCATATATGATACTTTTAAAATATATTTATTTAGTAAATGTCTCTGCAATTAAAGTTCTCGTTTTTAATCCATTTACGTTTATAAATTAGAGGAAATAATGCTTCTTTTCACTAGCAGGATCTCTGTGTTGAATAAGCGAGGTTTATGAATATGCGCTGGAGGACAAGAGGAAGGCCGTGTGAGTGTTTTGAAGAAAAAAATAGTTCTAGGAATTTAATGAATAAATAATAGTAAAGTTATTGCAACTTAGTTATTAGACAACTATATTTACTTTTTAAACTCCATTTCCCTTGCTTCTAATATAAGACAGTGACGTAACCTAGAAAACAAAGAAATCGCTATTTCATGAAAGAACCTATCACATAATTGGATCAAATAAAAGATACCTCTGAATGACTAAGACATTGTATTTGTAAAGTATTCAAACATAACACCGCCATAACATCTAAGAAAAGTAAAAAACAACCATTAGTGATCAAGTAGTGAGTATGTTTCTTTTTCGGAAATCTTTGGAGCTATTCGATAATAATAATAATGTCAAAATATAATATAATATAATACTGTTTAATGTAACACATTACCGATTGTAATATTGTATTTACAATCGCGAATAATAAATTATTATAGCTTCCTAAATTAAAAAAATGTTTCTACGACCTACTAAATTTAAGTTTACAACTAAATGTAAACTTTATTATGTTCTAGGATTCAGAACAAGCTATTAAGATTATAGCAGAAACCTTAAACGGGACCTCTGAATATTCTCCTTTATGAGCCTTGGGATGTATCCAATTTGCATAACTAGCGCCTGTGTATTACCAGCTTAGTTTTATATTCCACTCGGTATGATCATAAATATATGTTGCATATGAGAAAACATGTTCCTAGCCAACAAAACCCTCATATATTCTAAATAGGCAAGGTAATAAAAAAATAGATGTATTTAAATTGTTTAGATTATATTAGTGCTGTGTAGAAAACTATGATAAATAAAACACATCAGGTGAAAACTTATTTTTCTACATATAATGAAAAAAAATATATAATATCAAACCAGAATATTCAAATGGTTCAGTAGATTGTATATAATATTGTTGCTTCGTCAGTAATAATATCAAAGTTCAAGTGCATTCAGCCTTGCATAAGTTTGTTCATTGCGTCACAACCACTGTAACTAATAATTTATTTAGTTGTTAAAGTAACAGGTCAACTAACGGTAATGTACTAAAATTTTATCAAATATTTTTAATAGAAATTTATTAAACTCAGAGAAATATGTACATAACTTAGAAAAAATAGATTACCCCATAGAGTTACACACCCTGAGTTATGCACCATTTGCTTCTAATCTTGTTTCAAATACACATATAATAATTTGCAAAAACAACTAGAGTCCTATTTTGGAGATGATTAAAATTTTTAAGTGAATACGTGGTTTAAGTATAGGAAGTAAGTGGATATTGGTATGAACTATTGTGAAAAAAATACTGTTGTGTTGCTTTCCAAAATTTCTCTTAGGCAATTAAAATGATTGTATTATTAATAGTCTAAGTTTGTTTAGTGGTGTAAAATTGGTTACCTGTGGAATATTTATGAACTCTTACAAAAGAAGGCAGACGTTTTAGGTAACGAGGGAACTTGCACAGGTATAGGTCTGGGCATATCTAAGACTTACAATATTTTGCTTGGGAATCATATACAGTATGTGTTAAAGGTAAAACTATAATTACAGTTATTTATGTTTGGTTTGTTTATATTAACAGTAACTGGTAAAAAACAACGGTATTATAAAATAGTTTCATGAAAATTATATTGCCAGAGATTTATATTGGCTTGCATTCCTTAGTGTATCGAATAAAAAATTCTTTGGGAAGTTTTAAATTACCAATAAAATATTTTCATCACAATAAGAACTGACTGTAAATAAAAGCTATAAAATTACGTAAATTATATTTTACGATACTATTTTGTTTTAATGGTATAAATTGTTTAAATATGACATGAATATTTTTCATAAAAAATTTATAACATTCTTGAATATTTTTAATAAAATAACCATTCTTTCCACCATTAGGAATGTTTTACAGGTCTGAAACGAAATTTATTCAATTTGTCAGTTATATTACATAATACTACCTTTCATAAACACTAGAATTAACTCCTAGATAACATCCTAAACATTTCAGTATCATTTGGAGAGACCGTTCGCTAACTATAACTCATGAAAGAACCATTTCCAGGCCTATGTTTATATGAACGTTTACCTTAGAAGCACTCCTGAATGCGACGTTTCTTCCAGGTGGACGTTATCGGTTGTATAGACAAAATTATAGTAGGATTAAAAATAAATTACAGTAAATGTTTTTCTAAATAGGGCAAGCAATAGTAACATTGTATAATAAGCAACCTTCTATAACAAGTAACAACTTCAAGACTAATTGAAGTTTAACGATTGATAAAATCGTAAAATATTTTATAAGGATAGCTTTGAGCACACAATATATAGACACACAATATAGATACATGAGACTGCGTGTATTCTGTCAGTTGCAAATAGAATCGCCTAATTCAAGTCAATTAAAACATTTTAATACGCGACATACTCTACTTGTTCTGACATAAATGCATAAACAAATGGAACGCAATAATACTCTGAAAGTTAAAATTTGTGGTAATTTGTTGAGAGCAAAGTTTTGAAAATTTAAATCAATTAAATATGCAAATACAAAACCACAGTTAATGTTGGCTTGTTTTGTTTTTGCATTTAATCGAGATACACTTAATAAATACGTCTGACGTATACAACTTTGCACTGAATAGAAAGTGGGAAATGAATTTTGAAGCGGATTTTAAAATTTGTTTAACGGTTTTGTAATTACTGAATATTTATACATGCATTTACACAAACTGTTTTTCTTCATGAACTACATACATTAAACACAAATAATATATTTTATCTAATTATTTATTGTTTCACAATTTTACATTGTGGTAATGATTTTGTTTCAATTTGTTCTTTATTCTAGACACACTCACACTATTATCAGGCCACATACGCAAACAAACTTGTACACATATACAGTTATGCAAGTTTCCTCTCCATTCCTCTGTCTTTTTCTCTCTCTCTTTGTATCTTTGTTTGTGTATTTTTGTTTGTTTTTATGAGTAAAAGTTATCTTCGAAACCAAGGTTAACGTATTTTTAAACCCAGTAAAAGTAAAAGTACGTTTTGAAAAGTAAGAGATAAATTCCTTTTAAACAAGTTTTGTAAATGCTATATAAACCCATAATCTTTATAATAGACATTATATTTTCCAGTATAATAATGATCATATCATCTCGTTTAATCAAACCCCACGTTGAGAACATGTAACCCTCATATATTGATATAAGTAGTAAACGAACTGTCATTACAAACATGTTCAAGTTTTTTAAATATTCAAGACATTTAGTTTTACGTATTTCTACGCCATATAACCTTTTAAAGTCTTTAGTAATAACACTTACTTAATTTTTGCAGTATTGTTGACGCTTTGGTAGATGTGCTCTTTAACTGGCCGAATACGTCCGACTAATACAGAGACACACACACACTTATTATTTACGTTTATTATTATTATCAATACTGTTAACAAATATACCGCAATCTCTTGTACTTCTCATTAAATATATACTTCCAACTACTGTGAAGTACAGCATTTTGTGCGTTGGAAGATTTTAAATTACTTCTAGATTCATTTAAAAAACTAAGAGTGATTAAAAAACTACAGAAGGATATATGTACAAATATTTTTCATAAAACATCCGCATATTCACTAATCTCGTAATTAATTTATCTGCTAATTAAAATCTTTAAGTGATAAGAATTGATCTATGTATGGCGCTGCAAGTGATGTAGCCTACGGATATTGAGATTAGTTACTGCATCCCTGAGGGTGGGTAAATATCGCGTCAAGAGGCAGCCACGAATAAATCCCATTAATGTTGATCGTCCCCACAGATTACAGTTACTATTACTGTTAAGGGAGGTAATTGTAGGAAATTATGTTTCTCTTTGTAGTTGTAACATTGACAAAGTTATATATGTACGACTTAACCAATGACACAAAGGATATTATTTGGTTATTGAATTACCTGATCAAAATTATTCTGTAATGAAGTAACACGATAAGTTTAAAAAATGTTTTTATCTTTATATATTTAAAAGTAACTCAACGTTATTACAACATTAGCTTAAATTTTTAATAATAATCAAAGCTTTAAAACAATTCCAAATGATGCATATGTTTAGATCGTTCTTTGCCTTAATCAAGGACTATATTTGTTTGGTAACATGTTTAATATTTATGCTTTAAGTTGTATGCCCACAATTGGTAAAATATAAATATGAAATAATGTCAAAGCGACAAAGTTTTAAATACAAATAATAAGAATAGACATACGAAAATAAAATTTTTGATTGTTCGAAATATGGATAGAAAGAACGAAAGCTTAGTTCCAGTTGCTTTATATGTCTGATATTGCAGCACTATTACTAGTAGTGATATGCAAGTATGTTTATAGATGAATTATGATTTAAAATAAATGTCGAATTGGGACATTTATATAATATATGAACACAGTTGAGATTTATATGAGTAATCTTTTATATTCTCAAAAAAAAAAAAATCAGAATGGAAGTCAACATAAATAATACATTTCACTTTTTATGGGTACTTTTCTATCCCTTAACAACTTCTATTTACTTAGAAATAAAAGGCGATGGAATCTAGTAATTGGGAAATTACTTTATTACGAAATAGCCTCGTAACTCGAATGCAGTGAAACGATTACTTCGGTTCGGTGTTGTAGAAAAATTCTGAGCCGTAAATTTACCAAATATGCACATTTCGCGATTAAGGGAGTTTATTAGGCTTAGATTGAAGTATCAACGAGTGATGTGGCCACAGATAAAGGTTTAATTTGCTGATAACCTTGTACTTAAATTATTGTTGTGAGAAACTTAAGCTGAGTACAAAAATGTCTCTCATTAAATGTTATTCGTCCAGTATAAGAGATTTCAATATTCCTGTATCTTTCTTGATTTCAATATTTACATGAATGTCTCATTAGTTAATGCTCGAACACTAAGTATTCACTATTAAATGAAATTAAAGAATTATTTTCATAAAATTAATCATTTAAAACTAAACCATAATAATTGAATAACGTGAATCAATGCCTTTTGCTGACATCCATTAACAGCTCTAATTTATTTCAAGATCAAATCAATTGTTAATCTGGTATTTTTAACAAATTTGTTAACAGAATGTTCAATGTAACAAAAAAACAAAAAACAAATGTAACGCGATTTTCTAAATGAGATACGTTGGTCAGAGTAATCATAAACTTGATTAAAGAGGCTGCATGGATCCCAGAAGTATGTAAAAAAATGTAAAATGTAAAAATGTAAAATCTAAAAAAACATACTATATAAATACTGTATGGTAAAGTGTTTATCACCGACGTAGCACAATAAAAGTATATAGCTCGAGTCAAAAGTAAACACTTAACATATCAAAATTACTTACATGGCTTGTTCATTGTCCTATTATCATTATTACAGTATTATTTTTTTAAACTACCCGTAGCTACCTCATGGTGTAGAGGCTTTGAGTCTTTCTCCATCCCTGTCACAGGATTACTACCTGATTACAGTGGTTAAGTACCCTGCTTACGCCGAGCCTCCAGAAGTTTTCTGCCCTCACTACCTCACTTCCAAATCACTACTATCCGATGAGCCCTAAAGCAGAGCACTCGAACAGTAGGCTACATGGATTGGATTTTTCTCCTAATCTCATCGCATTTCAAGCATCTAGATCTCCAATATTTTTACTGAAAACCCCAGATTTTCTTTCCTTGTGACCAACTCCATTATAAGTTAGAGATGAATCCTACTAAGAAACAGTAGTTCTTCCCCCCACGATTCTCCTAGTGCGATAAGTATGTGGCTCCCTGAGAAACGTATATAGGTTCAGAGTCCTATCCGTCACATATACATCTACCAGCTTTGCAAAAGTCTTTTATAGAAACACTGTGACGCTGGCGTACCTGAAGTTCTAACCGTTTTGTAACCCTGCTTCTCGCGTTTGGGGACAAAGATGACCTCCATTTTGAACCACTGTCCGAGTGTGTATACCAAGGGCTAAACAGTCCCTGAGTATTTCCGCCTGTGGCCTAATAATTTCCTCCAGTTACACTTAAAAGGTAATATTGCCCTTAGTAATAAGTAGCATGATTTGTGAACATGAATATGTATAAATTGTAAGTATATAACCTATAATCACCATAACCTAACAAACATAATTTCTTCTAATGTTGCAGTGTATTTACAAACATACAAATAAAGCATTTCTGCAATTGGTGACCTAACTTTCCGATGCTATTTTTTATTGAAACTGAGTAGCATTATTTTAAGTATCTAACCCGTAACTACTTAGATTCCTTCAGTTTGCTCTAGCTTATTATACATAAATACAGAAGTCAACATTTATGGAATAGTGTGTTAAATTCAATTATTAGCTATTTATTCACTGCAATCTGACTACTGGTTTCATGTACAAACAAATACGTAAACACAGTTTGAAGTGCAATGATTTTGATCTATGACCAAGTATAAAACAATTCATCTAATGTTATCATTAACATTTTAAAGATAGTTACAATTAATGACATTTGAACATGTAATGTAAGCACGTTAACATAAAGTGTTAATTAAAAATACTTAAAATTCAAATGGGTAGTATTATTTGTTTGAAAGCGAACACTAATTAATTCCATCATTTTATATAAGTAAGGGGGAATAAAAACCGTACGACGCTCATCATGAAAGTTATAGATATAAAATTGCATTACAGTAAAGCGAAACCCAATAAAAAAAATATCATAACAATAGTCATTATAAATAGAATATGGATTTACAGATTTGTTAAAGGACATTTCAGCAATAAAAAAACGAATTTATTATTATAAGAACTACAGCAACAGAATAACATAAACTCTCGAGGAATTTCCTGCACGTAATCTATATATATATATATATATATATATATATATATATATATATATATATATATATTATAACGTTTTGATGGAATCTAATCCAACATATGGAGTGTTTATCACTACAGTACACGGTACAGAATATATTTCTATATTTCTCAAGTAATGTATTCACTTTTGAAGTCAAAATACCCAAATAAGAGCTAATAACTATGTACAAAATGAATTATTTTCAAGTTGCTGGGCCCGCTTAGTAAAGTAAAACATGGGTCATTATAAAGCATATTTTATTATTAAAGGTCAAAAGGTCATACAACTGAATGTTGTCAGAGTAAGCTAAAACAGGACGCTTAAATCTCAATCGCTTGAAAACATCACAACTATAGTTAATATAACTAGAATATAGTTTTACATATTTGTTAAATGACTTTACAGCAATAAAAAACGTCTCTCTCTCTCTCTCTCTCTCTCTCTCTCTCTATATATATATATATATATATATATATATATATATATATATATATATATATATATATATGTATATATATATATATGTATATAAAAGAATGTTTGTATGTATGTATGTATGCGCCTTATAAATTATTAAACCACTGATCCGATTGCCATAAAAATTTGTAAAATTGTTGAATACATTCTTGGGAAGGTTTCTGGCATAGTAAGTTACAAGGGCGTAGCCAGGGGAGGGGCACAGTGGGCTCGTGACCCACCAAAACCAATTTATTTTAACAGACAAATATTAACCTACATAAAGGCTCGATCTATCTCAATATAAAAAAATTAGTGGTCTCAAAGAGGCCACGAAACCCCACTAAACCTAATCACTCCCGATGACATAAAATTTGTTTTCAATTTGTATTTTTCATGTACCAAAATAGCATAAAACATTATTTTCTATCTTTTACAAATATTGATTGCTAAGCAACAATCAGCAAATTATAAAATTGAGAATAAGATCAACACAAGTAGCTTTTTTGAATCACTTGAAGATAAACATCAAAATATTTCGATTTACAAAAATTTAACGTAACGAAATTCCGAGGCTGCTTCTTTCTGTTATACAAGTATATTTTTAAGTAAATTCAAATATTTAAATATTTATGTTACAGTACGGAGATACTTGCAGCTTTAGTCATGGCTCTAAAGAAATTCTCCTTTTTATCGTTAAATGGTTGCTTATAATACATGAAACTTTATTTAAAATTGGGTAAACAAAAAGTTTTATTTAAAAATACTACAATAATAAAGATAACTCGTATGAATATAATAAAGTTTTGATATTAAAAATGCCGTTCATCATACATCACACAAAGATAAATCCATTTCAAATTCCTCAAAGCAGTTAATTATCCAGTTCACCACAGACGTTGAGTGTAAATAAACTTTTCCAGCCCTTACAGAGCCTTTGGCCTGGAAATAATTAAATTTGACCAATTTTAATTAAAACTGTTTTGGAATATGGAGTGTAAAAACTTTGTTGGCATTAAGGTGACAAGTTGTAACTCAGTAACACAAGTGTAATTGCAATATTAGAGCGTTAAATTCATGCTCTAAACGTCAAAGTCAATACTTTGGCTTTATTACCTTTAGGAATTAATTAACCCTTATATCTCTAAATGACTTTATTTGGAAGTATTGATCTGTGTTTCCGGTATTGTACATCCGTCACTGAAACAAAATGTTAATTTTTTTAAAATTTTACAAGTGAAAATTTATTGATACTTTTTTATTATAACTATTAGAGAACAACGTCGGGATAAGAGACCTGGAGACCATTGTGGGCATGATGCTGTATAGTGCATCCAGCTGGATAGAGGAAGTGGCACACATCGCGAAATACTGAAGACTAAAATGAAGATAGTTGCGGTCAACCTAGTGACCAGGCCAAATAGTATTTTAGAAATAGAAACCACTGGGGTTAATAAAGAGCGTTCTGACCAGGAAAAATGCTAATACAGCACTGCCGTGGTCAGATCTACAAAAGGCCGGAAAGGAGGAAGGGTTTAGTGGGTATTTGCCAGGAGACCTACACACAGGGTCTGCCGGGGCAGACTTGATGGTGTGTAAAAGCATTCCAACCTCCACAGAAAAAAAATGTCTAGTAATATTATTAAATATTTAAATATTAAATGTCTAGCAAATTAAATATTTAAAGACCGAAGAATTTAATTTTGCCTCAAATAAATCTGATAGTTTTAAAAACATAGAGAGCAATTTCCCAACTGTTGTATAGTACTCCCAACAACTACTCTTTAATTATTCATCAAGTGTTTGTCTCACATTATTTGATGGCGTCCAATCTATGACCCACCATTATAGATAAGAAGGTTTCATTTGTAACCACTAATATATGTTTAGAATCTATTAGTAAATTTATTGTTTGAAATTTGACTTAAATTACATGACTCTAAGTCTATACATATAACTCGTCCATATCGTGTAGTAATACCATTTTAAAAATCCATGTAATTGCGTAGACCTGTCTTCTACCTGGTTGATAACACATCTACTCCAGGTTTTCCACCATGCCCACGCGATTATATGGCGTTCCCCTTTTCCCAGTATCATGTCCTTACTCATGTCCTTTACTTGTTTTACTTAATATCATCCTCTTCTTACAAAGGTATGTAATAAATAGAAACATTTGTATCATCCCGTTAGAGAGTAGGTCTATCTGGTACACAACGTTGTGACGTTATGTCATCATCTACATTCCCTACCAGGGGATTATATTTCCCTGCCCTAATCTAATCCAAATTCATAATCTGTTTCACCACTTTTAAGCCCAAATAGTTACTGGATCTTTCCCCTTAAATTAGAAAGAAGCTCTACTTATTTGCTTCTCCTGCATACTAACGGGTTTTATATCGAAGTACAGAATATCAACGTTTTATTACGGAAAAACAACAACACAATATCATAAAATAAATAAACCTTTAAAATGTGGTGATCAAGCAAATATTATTGTTAGGAGTTGGTTAAAATAAAATGAATATATAAATCTGCCAGTTAGAATAGAATCTCTGTGCCTCGCGCCATACATGTTATTTAAACATCGAAATAAAAACATTAACTGAAAAATACAAGGGTATCGTATTATTTCAATATTCTCTTGACAAATAGACAATCTCTCAATACACAGAAATTTGAATTCTGAAAATAAATTGATTATAGTTTTTGAGCGTGTACACAAAAAATCAACTAGTGGTTATAACATTGAAATGATGTCTACTTTGAAAACAACAATAATTTAAAATGTTAGCAATAAAAATACATATATTTAAATAATGCTTGTACATAATTAACATTTTTACTGAATGTTTCCTCAATGAACAATAAAATTTCTTCTATGACAAATAAAAAGTTAAAGTGCATATGAGTTATTTATAAAACTCCGAAGCTTTCTCAATGTCTTGTAATAAGGGTTTGAGTTTACTGTTAACCCTCAAAGTAGAAAACCTACTATGGTGGCACGATGTCTATCCAAATCTCGTTTTCTATAACGTTCCAAGTCAAGACGACTTCGTGATTTTCTCTTCTACTCTATTGTGCCGCCACTCCTTTGAGAGGAGGTTAATTCACGCGATGAATCTGATGTTCATTAATGGGAGGTTATATTTGTATTCAGTTTTTATTAAAAATAAGGCAAACAGAACCGCTTGTGATTAAGTAGATATAAGAAACAAAAACAAAATCATGAATATATTTTACACAATATTTACCAACCGAGTATAACACGGAAATTGTTTGAGACGCAGGTGGCAATAATCCCATATTTCCATGTTTTGAAAGGAGAAACAAGCGGTGACAATATAAAAGGAACCGAAATAAGGGAAATACGGATCCTGAAATGAGACGTATTTGCATAATGGTGTCCAAACCCAAGATAGGGTAAAATTAGATTTGCAAATGTGTGCCTGACTGTAAACACACGTCATCAAGTTAACCAATGGTACTATAGTAGCAAAAATTTAGTTTCGTACCTTATCTGGTAATAATAATACCAGTGTTTCAATTTGTTTTAAAGTGTTTCAGCAGCGTATGTTTATTATATTATTAGATAGATAGTATATATTTATATTCATTATTATAATTAAATTACATTAATTATTACTATATTCTTTTTTAGGATTATTTTAAAAAGTAGTACTTTTTTAAACACGTTAAAATGATATTTAAAGTTTGTAAAATGTAACAAACAAATGCAGGCTTATATTGATAACCCGCATGATTGAAATTTATAAAATATTATTTAATAGTTTCTATATTTTTGAGACAAACAAAGAAAGAAATTTTGGCAAGAATGTGTTAAAACTTACTTATAAAGTTACATCTTTATCATATTTCATATGATATTCGAAACTCTTTTATATTATTACAAATTTTCTAAATTGCATTCTTCATCTATATTACTATTTCTTGGTAATATGTATTTACAACTTCATCCATTTACATTTACTTTAGTTAATCATTGTTTTCACCATATAATGTAATTATCCTACTAGAAACTGTTCCGATGATTACAGTTTGTAACTTGAATATTATTTGTCAGCTTTTATATAATAAAAAAAAAATCTATAATAGTAATTCGCAAATACATTACATAATAACATCAACAACCTTTTTTGTATTATATCTATTAAGGTTTCATGCCCATTTGTATTATAAGTAATAATAAGGTGGCTGAGTGGTCAACTAACGAGAACACTTGACTACTTACCTAAAGGTCCTGGGTTCGATCCCGCTAGTGCCAAACAATTCCTGCTAGCTTTTCAGTCTCCAGGGCGTCAGCTTTTGAACGTAATTACCTTAGTCAATGCTATAGTATTAGTTGGCTACTGAAGTCTAGTTCTGGCCACATTGTCTTCCTTAAATAGCGCAACCCCAACCCAAATAAGGCAGTATTACGCCCATACATCTTAAGCGATATCACCGTTGTAAAAGAATCAATATTAATATCTATTAGTTTATTATACTACCTTAATCTCAATTGTTTCTTTTACAAATTGATTAGAACCTCTCCTTTTCCTATCTGCTCACACTCTCCTTGTTTACCTTATAACCATTATATTATAATAATTATTATTATGTTTTCTATAGAGAATAAATTCTACAGAAAACCCTCAAAGCAAAAGGAAGACTTAGAACAGAAGTAGAAGAAAGTTGTTAAATAATTTTAAAATAATCTGAAAATAAATTGAAAAGCGACAAAGGGATGATTTAAAAAAATCGGGTTGCAGACAAGTAGAAAAAACTATAGTTATTCTTGACCTCTGTTTAATTAAATAAAGTTTTAAACATACATTTTATTATTCCTTTTAATATCTATAGAATGGTAACGGTAACCTATCAAATAATAATGAAACTATTATTATCATAAAGTATTATTCTTAGGAATAACGTTAAATACATATTTCTAACGGTTCCTCATGACCTTATTGTTCTTAAGAAAAAAACTTCGTAAAGTTTATTAATTTATATAGAATATTCTTCTAAGGGCTTGCAAAAACTGCAAGTAATATTTCTGTCAAGTAATATTGAGTTTTTTTTAAAACTAATACATAGTACTCTAGTACGATATGTTTCCTTGCAAAAAAATGAAATTATAATTTAATTATAATTTATTTATAGTTAAAGTGAAATATTAAAACGGGATTTGTTGACTATTAAATATATATATATTATTAAATTTATAAATATATATTAAATATATATATATATATATATATATATATATATATATATATACCCACCCACACACACACACACACACACACACACACACACAAACATATATATATATATATATATATATATATATATATATATATATATATATAGAGAGAGAGAGAGAGAGAGAGAGAGAGAGAGTCTACAGGAAGACTTATATTTTATTGCTTGCTCTTTGAGAATTGATATCTACTAGCGACACTTTTCCATATTAAACGTGTTTGTGTAGAATATGAGTTTAACGTAGAATTGTTTACCCCGTAAGAAACAATTCGTCTCCAAGACTAATATAATCAAAGTTTGTCGTGTTTGTTGGAGAAGAGAGAGAAAACTGTCGCTTGTCTGGGTCATAAAATAGTTTAGGTTTACAGAGTCGCCTCATTGTCTTGCGCAAATTACGATTGGAACAGAAAATTGGAAACTAACAATTAACTAATCTTTTAATATTACGATATGAATTTTTTATAACGTAACTGTGTTAATAAACAAATTGTCACTAAATAGCCTTTGCTAACATACAGATACATAACACCAACATGTTGAACAATAACTTGATAAGTAAACTGATACATGTGGCACATGATAACGTTACATAACGTGATACATGTTAAACATTATAATGATACATAGCACGATGTGAAGCATGGAATCTATACATAAAAATAAACATGATTAACATATTACCGATAAATAAATTGATACATGTGGCACATGATAACGTTACATAACGTGATACAAGTTAAACATTATAATGATACATAGCACGATGTGAAGCATGGAATCTATACATAAAAATAAACATGATTAACATATTACCGATAAATAAAATGATACATGTGGCACATGATAACGTTACATAACGTGATACAAGTTAAACATTATAATGATACATAGCACGATGTGAAGCATGGAATCTATACATAAAAATAAACATGATTAACATATTACCGATAAATAAAATGATACATGTGGCACATGATAACGTTACATAACGTGATACAAGTTAAACATTATAATGATACATAGCACGATGTGAAGCATGGAATCTATACATAAAAATAAACATGATTAACATATTACCGATAAATAAAATGTTACATGTGGCACATGATAACGTTACATAACGTGATACATGTTAAACATTATAATGATACATAGCACGATGTGAAGCATGGAATCTATACATAAAAATAAACATGATTAACATATTACCGATAAATAAAATGATACATGTGACACATGATAACGTTACATAACGTGATACAAGTTAAACATTATAATGATACATAGCACGATGTGAAGCATGGAATCTATACATAAAAATAAACATGATTAACATATTACCGATAAATAAATTGATACATGTGGCACATGATAACGTTACATAACGTGATACAAGTTAAACATTATAATGATACATAGCACGATGTGAAGCATGGAATCTATACATAAAAATAAACATGATTAACATATTACCGATAAATAAAATGATACATGTGGCACATGATAACGTTACATAACGTGATACAAGTTAAACATTATAATGATACATAGCACGATGTGAAGCATGGAATCTATACATAAAAATAAACAAGATTAACATATTACCGATAAATAAATTGATACATGTGGCACATGATAACGTTACATAACGTGATACAAGTTAAACATTATAATGATACATAGCACGATGTGAAGCATGGAATCTATACATAAAAATAAACATGATTAACATATTACCGATAAATAAAATGATACATGTGGCACATGATAACGTTACATAACGTGATACAAGTTAAACATTATAATGATACATAGCACGATGTGAAGCATGGAATCTATACATAAAAATAAACATGATTAACATATTACCGATAAATAAAATGATACATGTGCCACATGATAACGTTACATAACGTGATACAAGTTAAACATTATAATGATACATAGCACGATGTGAAGCATGGAATCTATACATAAAAATAAACATGATTAACATATTACCGATAAATAAATTGATACATGTGGCACATGATAACGTTACATAACGTGATACATGTTAAACATTATAATGATACATAGCACGATGTGAAGCATGGAATCTATACATAAAAATAAACATGATTAACATATTACCGATAAATAAAATGATACATGTGGCACATGATAACGTTACATAACGTGATACAAGTTAAACATTATAATGATACATAGCACGATGTGAAGCATGGAATCTATACATAAAAATAAACATGATTAACATATTACCGATAAATAAAATGATACATGTGGCACATGATAACGTTACATAACGTGATACAAGTTAAACATTATAATGATACATAGCACGATGTGAAGCATGGAATCTATACATAAAAATAAACAAGATTAACATATTACCGATAAATAAATTGATACATGTGGCACATGATAACGTTACATAACGTGATACATGTTAAACATTATAATGATACATAGCACGATGTGAAGCATGGAATCTATACATAAAAATAAACATGATTAACATATTACCGATAAATAAAATGATACATGTGGCACATGATATAATTTATGCCAATATAATTTATTCTAATGCTTTAGGCATTATACTCCACCTTCCTGCCTCGGTTCTATGAATAGAAATTTCTAAAAAGTTTTTAAATTTTACTTTTTATTGTAACGCTTAAATGCCACATTTTACTCCGATACAACACACACTCTCTCTCCTTTCTCTCTCTCTCTCTCTCTCTCGCTCTCGGAGGAGCCTGAAACCTCTAAAGGGCCCATCTCCAGGTGGCGGATAGGGGAATTCCTCCATCTGTTTTCAGATGGGTGGTAGGAGGGGTATACTTCCCACGGACTAACAGGCAGAATTCCAACCTCTTAGAGGCACAATGTGTAATGCAAAACAACGGTATAGTAGTACCCCTCGTGAGTAACCTGGAAACAGCAAATCTAACCCGTGTTTCTGATCTTGTGGAATCACAGTTGGCCATTGCATGTAGCACGCATTGTGGGGGCGACAAGTTAAACAAAGTGATTTTAACATCTTGAGAGGTGGCAGGCTCGGGCCATGTTTGCTACGAGTTTAGTAGAAGAAAAGTGGGCGAGAACTATGTATTACGAGCAACAGGAGAAGGGAACACTAGATAAAATGTTCAAAGTGATAGACGAATTGAACGAGATATTAAAGTTATGGTTAAAATGGCGGTCCTAATGAGACAAATAAAAAGCATTAGATACATTACAGAGGAAATCGCTTGAATGAAAGTAACAAACCCAAGTCATCAAATGTTTTAGGTGCCTAGGTTTTGGTCAATTTTCTTACTCATGTAAGGACCTTATAGAAAGAATAGTTGCTAGAAATGTGGCAAATGGGGCACAAAAATGATAAATGTGAGACCAATGAGCCGGTGTACGCAAAGAAAATGCCATACAAAATACTAACATATTATCGGCTGCAGATATTGCGGTTCTTTTAAACTAGAGCTCGTAAAACAAAAATCAAAATGGAACAAGAACCCCTCAAAATGATAAATATAGTCCAAGTAAATATGGAGAGAGGTGAAAAGGCCGCAATTGCTACTCTTAATATCGTAGTGGTTGACAATTATGGAGATCATTCAGAGGTATTTATTTGGATGGAGATAAGTGAATGTAGGATAAATAGCTGCTATTTCTCTTCAAATGACTTTATACAAGAGTTTTAAGAAAATCTAGAACAGTTGGAAAGAAAGATACATTCCTCAAGGTACAAAACTCTTATCACAAAAGACTTTAACTAAAAGTCCCTAGAATGGAGAGAAACCAGTAAAAGAGGCCTATTAATCTCATATTTTGTTGCTCGAAATGACTTGACCCTTTTAAACGAAGGAACGAAATGCCGTTTTGAAAGAGTTAATGCGAGGTCAATTATTGATCTAACCATATCTCAATCTGGAATGTCGGAATTGATAAAAAACTGGAAGGTTCTAGAAGATAAAACACTTAGCGATAATCGTTACATAGAGTTTCAAATTACTAGTATAGATGGAACAGGCAAAGATCTCATTAAAGAGGATAGTCGTAACAGCCAAGGATGGAATAGACGAGAACTTGATATTCAGAAACTGGTTGAGTTTCTCGAAGAAACCAAACTGATAGATGAACTCAAGTGGATAAAACCAGCGAAAAACTTCCAAGACGTTGTGATAAACTCAGTGGATACTTTAATAAACGCTTGCAATAAATCGTTGCCTGTCTTGGGAATACCGAGGTGTCGAAGGAAGCTATGTATTTGTGGACCGAGGAAATCGTACATGAAAGGTGAAATTGCCTGACCGCACGAAGAAAGGCAACCAGTCAAAAGGAAATCATTGCAAAAATAGAGAGCGACCCGTGGAGTTTGGCTTAACAAAATGTAACCAAGAAATTGCGAAAGCAAGATAATATACCTGCCGTAAATAATCTCGTCGAGGTCCAGGAAATAACTAAAACTTTATTTCCTAAACAGGAAAAAGACCTAAGGAATAGAGTACATGTAACACAGTTACCAGAAAATAAATGCTTCAGCCTCACTGAACTTGAAAAGGTAATAAGAGAGTTTAAAATGAATAAAGCTCCCGGACATGGTAAACGGAATGAAATCCTGAAAAAGGTGTCAGAAGTGTATCCGGAGATATTATTAACTTTTATGCTTGTTTAAGCAAGGTCAATTTTACAAATGTTAGAAAAAACAAAAGTTGGTTCTGCTATAGAAAAGGAATAAACTCCTTGACAAACCATTATACTACAGACCCCTATTGAATAATAAATACTATGGGCAAATTGCTGGAGGAGCTCGTGTTAAAAATATTAGAAAAAATAAGAAGGATCAGACGGCCTGTTAGACAGGCAGTTTAGTTTCCGGAAAGGAAAGTCCACAACTGATGCAGTAAAACTGGTTATTGAATTTGCCAATAAACACAATGTAGAGACGAGAGGGAAAATGATTTTGTGCTTTGATCGCCATATATGTAAAGAATGACTTCAATTCGGCTAGGGGGGAGCGATATTCTTAACGGACTACAGAAAAAAATAAACTAGAATACCTGGTAAAATTTTTGAAGACTACTTTAGCGAAAGAACAGTGGTATTTAACTTTGGCACTCATACACTTGCCTTTAATATGGAAGGAGGAGAGCTACAAGGTTCAAAAATAGATCATTGTTTGTAGAATGAGATGTATGACGGGCTTGTACTAATGAATGTTCTGTAGGACACAGACATACTGGGTTATGTAGACGACGCCATAATTGTATAGACGGCCCATACAGCAGCCGCACTACAAGAGGCGGCAAATGATGCCTTAAATCGGGTACAAAATAAGCTTGAATGTCGTGGCTGAAAAATGGATAGAGAAAAAATAGAAACAATGTTAGTAATGGATACAAGAGTATTTGTGACGCCAGTGTTTCAAATAGGTGATTCATAAATCCAGTGAAAAGGTGAACTAACATATCCTGGGTTTACCCTACACAGGAAACTAAATTTTTCCACCTACGTAGTTAAACCCTGCGAGAGGGCAAGATTGACCTACGGAAGTCTGAGCAGACTTATGCCTAATTTTGGGGGATGGAAGGTATTAAGAGAAGACCGATATCTTCGGTGGTGTATTCACAACTACTATATGCGGCACCCATGTGGGCTCCTGCAATGGAAAACGCACAGCTAACGAAGAAAGTAGTTTCAGTACAGAGAGGTAGCGAGCTACGAATAGTTTCTGCATTCAAAACGGTATCTGATAGTTCGGTGCTAGTACTTGGCAAAACCCCGCCTATATATCTATTGGCTAAAGAGAGACAAGAAATATATGAGAAACTAAGCTGTATTAAAGGCACGCAGAACGAAGAAGAAAGTAAACGTGCAAAGAAAATATCTAAGCAATCTGCTAGAGGACGCCTATTGGAGCGCTGGCAATAGGAGTGGAATGACTCCAGCACTGGCAGATAGACATACTGCTTAATTCCCTGCCTAAAAGCATGTATAGAAAGAGGACATGAAGAGGTGTCCAGTGAAGCACTCACCGGACACAGATGTTTGGCGAATTTTTCATAGATATAAACTACGTAATACAGCTCAATGTGAGTTGAGTTATACGATGACGCGAGACATACATTGTTCTTCTGTAAGCATTGGAACGAAAAGCGACAACAAATAAATCCCAGCCTAGGCATTACCAATTATGACCCAACATTATATCCACTATGCTAGAAAGTGAAAATAAGTGGATGTATATAACAAAGCCATAGTGTAGAATATGTTAGAAAACAAATGTAAAAATAAGAAGCCAATTGAACACGTAAACATTTTCACAAGTTGAAACAGCATTTGCTGTTGGTCACGTTGCCCCCGGTGATGCCTAACGGTGATCCCAGGGGACGACAAAGAGTGGTTGAAAGAAATTCGGGTTGAAGGTTTTTGGTTTTTACTACAGTTAGAGACTGTAGTCATGAAGTAATGCTGAACGGGTAAACCGCCGTGCTGGGCCTTCATGTAATGAGGATTTATTGCTGTGACAGGGTTTCTAAGATCAAAGATACAATCTCCATTTTTACCTCCAACCTATTCTAAAAAAATACAAAACACACAAACACATACACACTCACAAACACAAGACACACACACACACACACACACACACACACACACACAAACACACACACATAAGACACACACTAACACACACACACACACACACACACACACACACACACACACACACACACACACACACACACACACACACACACACACACACACACACACACACACACACACACACACATATATATATATATATATATATATATATATACAACACACACACTTACACACATACTCATATTTACACACACATCTGCAAAATTACAAATATTTTCCCACATCAGTTCTAAAGCGCTGACCTATGTTTTCGGGGCAGAATACAAGATTTCTAGTTTCCTGTCATACTTGTGACTAAATGTGTGGTGAATTATTACATATGCAACTGTGAATCATTATCATACTTAGACTTGGGAAGTATTTTTTGCAGTCTTCACGGAGTTAAAAGACTAACCTTCCATGCTTATACATAAGAGAATATGGGTAGGAAAACAATATCAATATACCACAAAATAAATTTCAAATTATAACTTTGAATGCTACAAGTTAGAGTTTTCTTCGGTTACTTTAGAAAGGAACTTTAGTTTGTTAAAGAGCACTGATAATTCAATTAAAAGCGGACTAAATGGGCTAAATTAGAAATAATGTTTTATCTAATACCTTGAAAAAACATTACACAAAAGTGTAATGCTGAAATAGGATAAAGAGAAATGTTTTTTCTTTTCCAAATAAATAATAAGCAATAATCAGCAGAAGGAGAATCTAAAACAATAAAGCTACCGATTGTGTTATTCGAAATAACTCTAATGATTATAGATTTAGCGTTTAGTTCAAGTGGTGATTATTGTTGATTGTGGGGCTGAGTTTGAATACAAATATCAGAGGATTATCCATTACTAGGTAGAGAGGCGAAACTGCATTTGGATTGTACAAATTGGGGACTAAACAAACAAATTTCCTATATGTTCCGTATAATCCCAACGTGAAATAAAGCCCCATCCTTTCAAAATCCAGACTAATAATACTCATGAAGATTTTATTAATCTTCTATCAGCATAAAAATTATGAATCCATTGATGAATATTATGTAGCATTCATGGAACACTTCCACAGTTAATCATTATAAGTATATCTAGTAATTAATTATTTAGGACCCACTTCCATGATAACTACTTACAGGCAGATACCAGAAGAGGCTGCTCTGTTTTATCACGTAGATGGATAACACATTATATCATATATATAATATTTTATATCAATAATACACACACACGCACACACACACACACACATATACATATATATATATATATATATATATATATATATATATATATATATATAATTAATATTATTATTAAATTTACATTTTTGTCAGATTAAAAAGTAAACCTCATAAATAATTAAAATAAAACCTATTCAAAGCTTTCGTAAGAACACACTTTGAAAATTGCAATAAAAACCTATAAATTTTATAATAATAAAATATGTATATGCAAAAACTGTATAGAAATGGGTTCCTCTTTATCGGGAATAATTGTTGAAATACACTTACAAGAATGTTAAAAAAACACCAGAGGATTATCCATTATTAGGTAGAGAGGCGAAATGCTTTGAGAATGTACAAGCTGTGGACTAAACAAATTAGGTTCGTACACGCTCTTTGAAATAATAACGTGAACTCGGCGGTGAAGGTTTTTATAAGCTTAATTCAGCATGAAATTTCTATTTATGAATTTTATGTTGCGTTTTACACTTTCACAAAATATCCTTATAAATATTTATAGCTGTGAAGTATTTAGAACTCACTTCCACAATCCCTCCGTGCAGACTTATGTTAGGAGTAGCTACTCACTTTTACCACATAGGCTATCATAGACTGATAACACTATATTAAAGGTTTCCATAAAATTTACATTGTCGTTAGATTAAAAAGTAAATCTCTTAAACTGGTTAAAATGAAACCAATAGAATGACCAAGTTGAGAACACACTCAAGAAAATTACAATAAATAAAATTTATATTTTCTTTCATAATACAATTTACGAACAAGAAAACTGTTTAAATACGAGTTACCCTAAATTGAAATTAATTTCTGAAATATGTTTACAAGAAATTGTCAGGAAAATAATGAATACATTGAATATTTGCAATAAAAGTGGTAAATAGTTTCGATAATTAGATCATGGTTTTGTATATTTCAAGTAATAATGGGGTAAATATAAATATAATACTTGATATTATTAAAAATATCAATAATAACATACAAGTTTTATATGAAAAACGGTAAAAATATAGTCTTAATGACGTTGGTTTAAATTTTTTGTTTGTTTTTAAATTACTTGCTTTAATTGTATAGATCACGTATAACAAATTTTGTGTCCGCGGAAAACATTGAATGTAGGCATATCCAGTCGAGATGGCTTTGGTTATAATTTTATTTAATATTGCTATCTACCTACATTAAAATATATCTACGAAGTATCAAGTCAGGATAGATGTTTGTACAATCTAAATATTCTATATCAGTAAATATTTAAACCTGATGCCGATGCAGAACATTACAACCAAATCTATCCTGACTGAATACTTTATAGGTGTATTTTAATGTAGGTATATAGTATTGTATAAAATTATAACCAAAAGTTAAATATTTAGATTTTGAATTTAGTATTAAAATAAACTGACTTCGACGTAGTGCAGTGCGCTACCTTTACACGCTATACGTGCTACTACAGACTAACATTAAAATGTGAAAAAAATTAACTTTTCGTATTTTTTGCGGAAGGTTAATATTCGTGTTCTGCACATTAAAATAAGTAATTGAAAAAATATTAACAAGACGTGTTTACGTTATACATGCCATTACAGGATAACATTTAAAATGTGAAAAAAGTAACTTTCCCTATTTTCCGCGGAAAATACAGTTTATATTCGTGTTCTACTCATTAAAACGAGTAGTTAAAAAACAGAAAACCTTTTTTTTTAACCAACGTCATTAAGACTATATTTTCACCGAAACAAGTAATGACTAAAACCTAACAAAAACCAGGAGTGCAAATAATTTGGAATATTCAATAAATAGAAAATCTATTAAAAAAAATAAGTGTATTAGTAATAATTTTAATCATTCACCACCACAAAAATGGTTGCATTATATGATTTATTTAAATTAATGAATACAAATAATACCAGAGAAAAAAACATATTTTTTATAAAATTTTTAATAAATTGGATATAAAGGACAAACTGTAGATAAATTATTTGTTAGAATAAATATGCAAAACTAATAATGATACCAATAATATCATTATAATGATAATAAAAATAATAATATTGATAATAAATACAAATGCCATAACATTAATACTACAAAAGGAATTATGCGGCAATGAAATGAATCGCATAAGTAAAATTGTAAGCTTATGTTTACAATAAATATAGGTAATAGTTGTCGTTAATAAATAATATTTAATACATACATTACCTATTTCAAATAACAATGCATACAACACCTTTTTGATTAAAAGATAATATATACTCGTTTATTATTAATATTAATAGGTTATTGAACGGTTTTAATTTTCAATTTAATCCAGTAGGAAGTGCTACGATCGCGTTTTTAAATTATTTAGAATTTAGAAAGTGCTATTACTTTTCTGTCTCGGCATCCAGTCACTTATATTAAAATCTAAGACTCAATATATATAATTTCGTAAGCCAAATTTTGAGAGAAAAATTGTGAGAGCTTGGAAGGTCATACAGAACTGGGAAATGGCAAAATTAAAGGTATTGACACAAAGGAGTGGGAAATACTATAGGTTTTTCTCTATTTACAACATTTATAGCGTTATGAGAAACTTAAAGTTACCACAAATTTCCGTAAGATATGTAGCTGAGTATGATTTGTAAACGAACGAATATAATAATAGTAAGAAAGCAGGTTATGTGTATACATTGCAATGATAAATAGATGATTATGATTTGTAAACAAACAAATATTTTAACAGTTTTAAAGGTTAGGATTTTGCATATATTTTTTATAATTTTTGTGTTTACATTATTTATTCTATTGTGTAGTTTAATATGAGCTAAAGAGGGGGCCATGCAGAAGAGGGGGGTGTCTTCAGAAACAATGCAGACAGAAGCAGAGCTGTTTCTGAAGCCAATAACATTTCTAGGCTGAATGACGTTGTCAACAGTCCAATTTTCAGAAGAATATTGGTACTTGAGAATGACATAGATCACATAATATAAGGGCTGATGAATGAAGAATGCATGCATTGTGGGGTACCCGATTTTCACGCCGAATCCACAAACAATAATTTCATATCATGTTTTCACAATAGCTTAGTTTACCCACCACGGCCAGAAACCCATGCAGGACTTAGATTTTCTATAAAAATTATTTGTAACTTTTTAAATGCATTAGATTGTACAACAGTGTAATGGCTTTTGCCTTTTTTCGAATAATAAATTTAATTTGTATTAAAGCAGAAAATAATTATACAAAATTAAAAATATTTTCAATATGATGTGACCCTACTTAATAACAACAATGAAACCAATGCTACAACAATTTTTATGTATGTGTAGAAAGTTAGTTCGAAAAACAGGTGTTTTAAAACATTTGTTAGTTTAAGTTATAATAATACTATTATTATATTTAATGTACATTATTAATTTAAAATTCTATGGATTTGGTAACGTCTATTATTATTGAATTGAGCTCATATTAAGATTAGTATGACGTTTTAAAGTGTAATTAAAAAAACGTTTGAGAAGTTTAAACAATAATCAACTTTACCTACAAATTTAAACTATCAGAGCTATTGTAAAGAGTCAGTAAACTATACTATATCATAAATCTGCGTGTTCAACTTAAAAATGATCAATTGGCGTTGACACTGTTCAATAATAATTATACAATTACTCAACGGAAAAATTCAGTTGCATGAAAATACACAATGCTTCCGACTCCTGGACAATTTTTTCAATATGGACTTACTAAAGATGCTGTGATTGAAATAATATTTCCATATATGCAAAATATTGACACTCATCAAGTATGGATCGTGGACTATAAAATGAGTGTATTTCACATGACCAATTATATGTTGGGTAATCAAAGGATGGGATACAATCAAGTTTGTTTGTTTATACCCCTCAGGGATTAAATAAGGATATTTTTAAACAAATCGAATTAGATTTCTTTTAAATTTTTAATTGATTTTTAAATTAAGTATATATATATATATATATATATATATATATATATATATATATATATATATATATATATAATACTAAAGTATTCTTATTTTTGAAATATTTTTAGTTTATTAATTATATATATATATATATATATATATATATATATATAATTTAGAATTTGATTTTTGTACTCTAAAAAATACACCTCTCATGAAAATAATTAATATTTTTTCCTTTCTTTCTCTTACTTAAGAGAGAGTCAAGTTTATACTCAATACATTAAAGCTTATTGTATACAGCTACACTTAAACGCAATTTATTGCACAAGTTGTGATAATAATACACGAGGAGTGATAAGGTGTTTTAAAAATAATTACTAAAACTATATGTTTTCAACAAAATGTTCCAAACAATTATTAGTTTTTTGAAATTTTATAATTTTTTTGATTTACAACGTTTGAACTGGACAACGTCTGTCGGGTACACTAGTATAAATATAATACTTAAATAATATATAATAAATATATTCCTAATAAAATAAACACTTAAATTTCTACCTATTTAATTATTAACATATAAACTTATAGACAGTTTATAAACGGCGAAAAAATGTGAAGATAGTTATGCTACAATTTAACCCTATTTGGTTAGATTGAATTAAATTTTAAATGTAATGAAAATGCTGGACCTATTATTCAGTGAAAACAATCAACCTATTATATTGGTAGAAATACTACTGAGTAGCACAAGACAATTTATACTATTAATAAGTAGACCATTGTCTACGTGAAGACCATGATATCAGAAAATAACTTTTTCATATGAACCTTATTAAAACACTGAGATTTTATAAGACATGCGATTATTAATTTTTTCGATTTCTTGGTTGAAATGTTGAAAAATAAAATACTAAAATTATTAATTGTCTTGTGCTACTCCTTAGTATTTCTCCCATTACATTTTGTTACAAGACTTAATGTATATATATATATATATATATATATAAATTATTCTTTGTTTTGCATACCTGATACTATGCAATATTTGTACACACACACACACACACAAACAAACAAACACACACACACACACACACACACACATACACACAGACACACACACACACACACACACACACACACACACACATACACACAGACACACACACACACACACACACACACACACACACACACACACACACATACACACAGACACACACACACACACACACACACACACACACACACACACACACACACACACACACACACACATACACATACACACACACACACACACACATATATATATATATATATATATATATATATATATATATATATGTATATATATAATATATATATATATATATATATATATATATATATATATATGTATATATATATAATATATATATATATATATACATATATATATATATATATATATATATATATATATATTACTTGTATATAATCAGTAAGTAAAATCATTCGCTAAAAACAAAAAATCAACTAGTTGTTATAATATTTTAGTTAGCAATTTAATTTTCAAATGTACTGTAAATTTTATAATAATAAATATTGGTATAAACATTATGGACAAGGTATATTATATACTATCCATGCATATACTCGAGGGCATGCATTAAAATCGTTATAACTAATCTGAAATCACAGGAAAGTACTGAGTTATCAACAAATAGTAAACCTACTGCAACATTGATTTATGGCGACATCATTATCCACACTCCCTTGTTACTGGGCCTGGATAGAGGCTAGATTATAGTCATTTGATTCAGTAATGACTGGTAATGGCCAGATGTGATTGGCTGCTAATTATTGACAAATACTAACACAAAACGACATTACTTTCAAATAATTGGACGTATTTTTAAAACACTAATTAAACACCGAAAAAATAATATCTGAGAATGAATACATTTATTTCTATTAAGACAAAATTTTCAATGACATACTGTCATCAGAACTTTCACAGTTAACTGTTTGAATAGAAATAGAGCTTTCTGTGTACAAATAAATAAAATTATAATATACAAAATTGAAATAAATCATGCTAATAAGTAAATTATGATAAGTTTAAAACCCTTTTGGGTACCCTGATGCAGGTATGAGTTAGTATGAAATAGATCAATAATAACATGATTATATATGACGTAATCCTTTGTACGACCTAAAATAGAGCCCGGTAATTGGTTCCAATATTTATATCTGTGACGAAGCTTATACAGTATGAACTCTGTAAAAAAATATAAATTTAAATATTGTCAAAAGGTATTTTCGAATAAATAGGTATAGAAAGCAATATAGTGTGTAAACAGTTTTTAATACATTTAGGGAAATCATGTAAATAAATAAAATATCACGTTTTGATAATAATATAATTTCATAATTGAATTAGAGTGGTTTTTCGTGTAACATATTTAACCTATTGGATCAAAACAGACAATAAAATAGTAAAACCATCACACTTTTAATAAAGTATAATTGATTAAATTTAAAATATAGCATGTATGTAAATTTAACGAAGTATTCCACATGTATAACTAAATGCAAATCCTTTCAGTGTAGAGGTGTAGAGAGTAGTAATAAAAATGAATTATTTATTTTAGGAATACAGTTTTTTAAATTCTCTGGTCAAGAAGGATTTTGCCATATCCTTTCGTCTTCTTTATCGTTGCCTACACCAGTTTGCATTTAACATTTTTTGTTAGTATTCTATTCTATCAATCCATTCTCCATTGCTCAACTCATTAAATTAATTATACCTAATACAAGTTCCCCACCTAATGCTGGCTATACCTGTCCACTCTTTACCCTCCGAGACTACCATTCTTTATTCTTTTAATAACACCGTTTTCCTCCTCTTTCCCTTATATTCGAGGTGGAAGATCTAAGTGAATATATATCATTAAAACAATTCACTGATTATTTCTATACATTGGAAATCTAATTTTCTAACTAGATCTTTAGAGGTAGTATATTTAAGCTTGAAAGGTTTTATCACGAAAAATGAACATTATTTCTTCTCCTAAGAAGATATATTAGATCTAAGATGCACCTGGTATTCTTTTCGTGAGTGTCCTTTTTTTTAAAGCAAAACGTTAACAAAAACTGAGTTGAGGTCTTACTAAAAGGCCGAAGAGAGAAGGGAATGTATCTCCCCTGTTTAATTTTAAGGTTCACCTTTATAATTCACTACAGTATAATTTGTTTCTTTGAAGTCAGATTTCCTTTCATTTTCATTGAATGAAAAACCAACTAAATGTTTGTGAAAACGTTTTGTTAAGTACATGATTAAATTTTCTTGCTTCAGTCATATGTAAACAAAACGAATACTTGTCGCTACAATAATAGAATAAGCGTCAGTTAGCTTCTGTGTGTGTGTGTGTGTGTGTGTGTGTGGTTTATGTTTAGGAAAACCATTGTGTCGGATGTTTTAAATATTCCAGATGGAACATTAAAAAATATGATAAATATATTGAAAGTCATACTGATAACAAGATAGTGAAAAACGGTTAGAGAATTTAATAAATGCACACTGAAACTAAGAAGAGAAATAAATTAACAGTGGGAAACGTTATCATTCATTCAAAGTATAAAATTATGACTTGAAATGAAAAGCATTGTTTTTTCAAAGCTGCCTCATTAGCGTTTAATCAGTTGTCACAAGGGTTAATCTTCTATGGCAGTTATATCATTACTTCCTAGGAAGCAAATACAAAATTTCTTTTCAAAAGAAATTGAATTAGGGTGATAAACTTCAGAACTATAAGAATATTACTAAAAATACAGATTTCGTTTTCAAAAATATAGAGTGAAAAAGAAAGTCTGTGCTGAGATTGAAAGTAGAAACCTGTTCATGTAGAAAGAATTAATTGTTTTGTAGAACGTAGTTAGTAATGCTTAAGGGCAGTGGGTAGACATCATAAAACGTTTTAATTAACTATGTCATTAAAACATTCATATCCTTATTTGTTTATGTACGAGCATACAAATTCAGCTTAGTTACAAAAACTTAGCTTGTTGCCTGTTGCGTATTTTTTTAAATATAAAGAATGTGTCAAGTAACATAATTCAATTAACATTAAGAAATACAATATTTTCGTAAAAGAAAGGCATTCATAAAGGAAACCAATTTTGTTGTTTTTTTCAACCAAAATTATTAACTTTCAAATTGTTCCATTAAATACGTAAGTATTTCCCTTGCTTGGGGAAGAATATGTAAATTTCACAACTTTATTTCCAGAGCTACATTATCCAGGTGGTTTCATTTTATTGTTTCCTCACTTCCTATTTTTGCTTAAATAAATTATTTTTATTTTTCACTGTCAACCAGTGAATTTAACCCACCTATCCTTGGTTAAAATTACATTTAAGTATCAATAAAAATCGACCCCTTGAAAATTACATTACTTGCTCTTGATTTGAAAATCTCGTCATATCTCTTACAAGAACGTTCACAAATTGCAAGGTTTTTATTTTAGAAAAATGTATTAGGAAAATAATAATATTTATTTTACTTTATCATAAGAGGCGCTTTATTTAACAGGAAAGTATCTTGTTAATGTTTGAACCAACTTTAACTGAAAACAATAAAGTATTTAATTACACAACTATATATTTAATAAAGATGCTAATGTTCAGTACCTTATACGTTATAAAAACCCCTTTTAATATAAATGATGACCTACGCTCTGTTTGGTTTTCTCAGTTTAAAAAAAAATCAAGGTCATCCGAAACTTTCTTGAATCTATTAGTAGCATAAAGATTTTCTGGTTGGATAAAATGTGCAATTTGAACTCTGGGAACCTTTTTTTTTAAATAAAACTATTGAAATATATGGACAAAATTTATCTTAGTCTTGAATAATAAATAAAACGGAAGACATTAGTGTATAAGTTACTAATATTTTAAAATATTGTAATGTGAACAATAAAAAAATATAAAAGACTAGAAACTTTGATTAAGACATATTCAATTATCACATTAAATATGATAAGATAATTTATATGAATTTTATTTTATTGATGATGGTAATAATAAACATTTTGTATCGAGATATGAGATGAAATAATTTATGTGTCTGTATAGTACAATTCAAAGTAAGTTAAAGTTTATACGCTGTATTACAATATTTTAAGGGAGTTGGTAACAAATGCTCAAGCAAAAGATTTCGCTTTTAAAAGACATTTTATCTTCCCATCTGAAAGAGTTGGTATATCAAAAAATATTTTACAGCACGGGAGATTAATATAAGGGCTATATTTAAATTTATTTAGTATCAGTTTTTAAAATATATTTTTGCTATGTCTTCTAAACATTTAACAGAATTTTTCAATGTATTCCTATTTTTTAAACATTTTTGTAACATTTTGGAATAGGCCTACTATTTTATGTAAAACAGCAATTTATATCATATTTACATTGTGGGAATTGTTTGCGTCCTCTTATGCATATATATATATATATATATATATATATATATATATATATATATATATATATATATATATATGTATACATATATATATATATATATATATATATATATATATACAAAATATATATCAACTTTTGTGTATTATTTCTATTTAAATTAGGATGGCTTTGTCTCGAACAACAGATAATAGCGTGTAATTATTCTACTGGAAACATTCGGGACCGGAAGTGCAAAGGCTTACAGGAACAGGAAGGGATTTCTCTAGTTATTCTTGGTTCCGGATCCATTGTGTGCTTGAATTTGACGCTTCCTTTACTTTAAACAAAAGTGACATACTCACCGTTAAATAATTGGAACAATAATCTCTAAGCCTTAAATAAAATTGTTAGAAATTGCTAAATAATTAGAAAA
The DNA here is from genome assembly GCA_036971475.1 of Prosapia bicincta. Lineage (NCBI taxonomy): Eukaryota > Metazoa > Arthropoda > Insecta > Hemiptera > Cercopidae > Prosapia > Prosapia bicincta. The sequence goes on along the minus strand of JBAIZL010000004.1, from coordinate 98,772,376 downwards.
TATTACCTCAAATGTTACTAACTGCTGGCAACAATTCTACTTTGACTTATAGAAGGATTATAGAAGAAGTCACCAGGAAGAAGCTAGAGAACACATCAGTATTGAGTCTAAAATAAAATGTACATAAAGAAAATAAGATACAACTTCAATACGCATAAGTTCAATCTATTAAATTATAAATCTTATGAAGTTAAAGTATATCTTAAATAAAGCAGGGAATTGATATTATAAGAAACTAGAAGTAACATCTAACCTTCTAAACAGTGTTACTAAAGGGAGTTACAGGGTAATATATATTACAGTTAAATTAGGCTAAATCTCGCTTTTTAGTTTATTTGAACTTGAATTTTTCCGTTTTTGAAAAATGTATTTACTTGTCAGTTTAAATGTACTCTGAGTCATAGCTAGTGGTATAAAATAAAGTGGATATAATATTAGCCTTGACAGTGGGCCATTTTATAGTTTCTTTTATTGTATTGCTAGACATTTGAATTGCGTTTTAATCCATTTTCAGCCTGAAAAAGAAAACGGAGTTTGCTTAAATGAATCCGAATACAACTTCACTCAAAGCATTAAAACAATTTTTTCTGGTGTTACCTAGAAAAATGGAAAATAGAATCAACCCTCCTCCTAAATTAGAAGATATTATGAGATATAAAAATAGCATTTAAAGAGGTTTCTAAATAAAGTAATTTTCAATTTAAATATTGTGAAAAGTATTTGAATTGCCTAGGTTTTTAATAAGTTTAACTAAATCGATCAAGGGGAAAACTCGAGTAGATACTACTTACTTTTATATATTTTACAATTTAACAAGTTTTATATTATAAACCACAATTTCACTGGGAGTTTAAGAAGAATCTCTTCAAATGCGTCCTTATTTTACACATACTAAAATCACATTTTTCACCCAAATACCAACCCTTTACTACTTTCTACAAACCTCCTACATTATCCTCTCATGAATGATGACAACCAATTTAAGGTTTCAAATTTACGATAGTAGGATTTTTTCTCGTTTTATTTCCCTCCGCTTTGAATTCGTTCCACTGAGCTTGTGTTTTTTGCTCGTAGCTCTGACATAAAGCACTTCTCTAAATAATCCCTTATCATATTGTACATGAATCTTTCGATTCATGTATTTCTTAATTTACAGTTATTACTGTTATTTACTTAACAGTTACTTGTAATAATTTGGTATGTTCATGAAATAACACAATAACTTTAATAGTTTAAAGTACTATATATATATTTTATTTTTATTCCAGTAATTTATTTGAAATCAGTAAATGAAATATTTGTGGGCTAATATGTGTGAGTGTGTGTATATTTATTTACTGCGATTTTTCAATATAGAAATTTTACTGTATGTCAATTCCTCTGAAGGTGAGCGAAGATGAGTTTTAAGGTTGGGTAATTGTAAAAAAAGTAATTTGTAATAGCAAAATTTGAAAATTGATCAAGAAACGTTTCTTTTCCAAAATTAATTTCGTTGTTTCTCCAAAGGAGACACGCTCTCTAGCACAACGTAGAACTGTAGGTTTACAGGTAATGAATTTAAATTTTACTTGGCAAGTTTATAAAACCCTGTTTCAAAACCCTAAACTTCCTGAACCTAAAGCTACAAGATCAGAAAACACCCTGAAGCCTTAAGATGTACTCCAAAATTTCTCAAAGAAAATTATCTCTTTGGCAACTCTTTAGAATCTAATGCCATACCTATCATCTTTCCAAAGTTGGGCGGCTTCCTCAATGATTAATCATGTTTCGCTACGGTAAGAGAAAATATATTGAAGGACCTTCTATGAGAGCATTTGTTAACACTGAAAGTTATAAAGCAAATACTGTGTACAATACTCAAGGCATGCAAACGCGCAGACGCACACACACACGAACACACAAACACAATGGGATATGTTGTTAAGATTTAATTTTCGACCATAACAAATCATAAATATATAAGGTGGTTGACCCGAAAACAATTTGCTAATACAATTTATAAATATTGTTTTCTTTTTAAAGTTCTTGTCGTTTGTAATTTTTTTAACTGACTCCATATCAGGAGGTTCTGTATTTGATCCGTATTTTTGTTTTGTTTCTTCAACCATAACTTTGAAAGTATTTAACCGATCAAAGTGTCTTTTTTTTTGTAAATGAAAGAGGAAACCCTACCGGTGGTCCTATTATAGTTACATCCCAATCCTTCTCATTTGTAGACAATAATACGCTATTTTTAAATGTTTTATATAAATTTTGAAAGGATCATTAAAAAACTTTTTTTTTAGCGATTAAGAATTATAAGATAATTAATAAGCAGAATAAAGAATCACGGCATTTATTTTATGTATTATTCTGCAACACATAAAAATAACACAGAAAAAATAGGCATAGGAAGAAAAGAGTTTTTTATTTCTTGTTTGATACAGCTGCTTAAAACAAGCATTATGGGATATTAATGTTGGAATTTTTCTTATTGAAAAGCACCTTCTTTGGTAATCTACCCATATTGATATATAACTTGATATAACTCGAATTAGATAAGCCAAAATTAATACACTGCACATATGATTTAGTTCATTTACCATAATCAAGATATTTAATAATCCTCATGTGAAAAAAATCATTACTTTTCTAAATATCAAGAGATAGATTCATTAAATATAAGGGTACTATCAATTTTCACTTTATTTTTTATTAAAAGTTTATGAGTACATAATTATTTTCCTAATATTTATTTGAGACAACATTGTTGAATATTTAACTGCGATATTGCATTAAATTATTATTAACACCTTTTTAAACTGAAATGAAAAAGAATAATTGCAAGATAGGAAATAATATGTAGGAAATTTTCAACTATTTGCACAACGATCAAGCAATATGATTTGAAGGATTTACACATCGGAATGTTGTGTGGATAAATATTGGGAACTTTGCTAAGAAAATCAACAGCATGAAACGAAATTCGATTATAATGTAAATAGAAATTATAAATCTACCCACAAAAATAAGGAAATACAATTTTTTTTTTTAAACTGAACCGACTTAAAAAAAAGAACCCGCAATATAATTTTTACTTACTAAAAAGTAAACAATAATTTTCTGATAATCAAAACATAACCTTAATATTTTGAATTCAGCTACGCAATCATGCCTGCTATTGATTAATCCATCAATTCTGTTCCAAACATTTCCGAAACAATCAACTTTTTGATTGCTTGATTTCCCACGACTATTTGTAGCGAACCATAGAGTCTTCTCATGAAACAGAAATTACATGTATTCGATAGTAGGATAATTGACCTATGTTCTCGGCAAAGCTCATACGATATATGATCTCGCACAATATATGATTGCATATTTTTCGTTTAGATATGCAGATTCTTTGAATGATTTACACAGAATGTGATTACTGTAGATGCCTTTAGAAGTAAGGGATCATATCTCCTTAATCCTATTGTATCATAAATTTATTTTAGATGTGTTGACAAATTTAAATTTTCTCTATCCAACTTCATCTACCTGCGTAATTACCTCTTCTAAGTTTTTTTTTGTTACCAACGCTTAATCTATGTGATAACATCGACGTGATCGCTCTCTTTCCCTTTTTTTCATATGTAAACATGCTCAAATCTCTCTTTGCCTTGTACTTTTGAAGGTTTGCCCACTTGAGGCCAATTCTAGTGTTTCTGTCTATCCTCTATAAACTTTTCCATATGCAATCTCCACATACAATTTATTGTAACTTTTACTATAATATTTTAAAAGTTCGACAAAGTCATTATTTCGTCCATTTCATACTCGTCTTACTCCTTCAGTTTACGTAAGATGGACTTTCTCTAATTGCTCTGAGCTTCTGTACAACCATTTGGTCATGCACAAATAAAACAGAATGCAAAATAATTTTAAAATACCATCCAAGTAATCAGGTTGACATTTTAAATAAACTCTTTATTAAAAGCAATGTTGACTCACTAAATTGATGTTTTAACTAATTCCATTTAAATATCTTGTAATTGTAAGCCTTAAAATATGCTAAACTTAAAAAATTATAAGCGTTTATAATTGATCAATGTTCAATAGAGAAAAGGCATGGTTATAAACTTAAATCAGATTTTTTGATTACTTCTAATTTTAAGGCTTCTTCTTGGAGAATAATAAGCTTAATTCAAGGATTGTCTTGTTCGGTAACTGCTTGGTACATATTATATTGTTGAAATTGGAAATTTCTTAGAAGAGATTAGCAAAGAAAATAATTAATTGTTCCACGAAAACGTAAGTTAAATTTTCTTCAATGGGCACATAACTAAGAGATTTATAAAAGCTACGAGATAGATAGCTGAATGTAATGTTTTTGTTTAGTTTAAAATTAATGACATTTGGCCGTCTCATATTCAGTATTTGAGTGTAAAATTTAAGGACTTCGCTTTTTATAGTAAAACAGATTCTGGGTTGATAGGAGTAGTAAATAAGTAGTCGAAGCCAGTGGTGCGTTGAAGGAAGGGATCAACAGCCCACCAAGTCTGACCGAAAAATAAAATTTATAAATTAATTTAAAAGTTCATTAAAAAGATTATATGTTTTAACGGCAATTTATGTGTAGTGAAGTAGGAACGCGAATAGAAAATATCATTTTTCCTACTTAGTGAATTGAATTCCCCGAATCAGTATTTCTTCTATTGAACGGACTGTAATATATTTCTTCTAATATTAATAACAAATAATTACCAATGTCGAAGATTGTCAAAGTTTAATTAGCCCCGTCAGTTTGTGAGATGTCATGACAGGAAGAGCCGACAAACAGTTTTATTACCATTGTCCACATTTCGGTGTAAATTCTGAGACCATTCTGATAAACCAAATCAGCTTATAACAGCTTATAAATATCCAATAAATGTATTAAATGTTCATTTGGTGTTGCTCTCTATGGGCTTAAGATTTAGACAGTAATTGGAAAATGTAGTTAGATTGTTATTATTTTTTGAGAAGCCAAAAACAATAAGTCAAAATCAATGAACGTCAATGGTACACGAATCAACATGTAAACACGCCTAATGTACTCATAAAAAATACTAAATAACCTAGTATGTTATGATCTCAAACACACAGATTTAGTCAAAATTTGATTCTTTATTTTGCTGGAAATTCTTAAAACATCAGTTTTAAAGTGATTAAAATTCAATATTATCTGCAAGTAGAAAATATTTCTTATAGTTCTGGCCCCCTCCTGACCAAATCATGGGTCCGCCACTGGTCGAAACTTTGTATTTAAAATGAATAAATAATGTTTTTTCTAATTAAGAGATATTTGTCATCATGTTAATTTGTATAGCAAACCTGATTGTATTTATTGATCTAGCGCCTAGTTGCCGTCTTACCAATAGAATAGAAACTCCGTTCCTTGTTGTTTATTCCTGCCCCAAATATTTTCCTTTTGTAGTATCAACTCTTAAACCTTATCAAATGTCATAAAAATTACCACTTACTATTAAACCCACACCAAAGTGTTAATAGAGGTAACTATAATCAAATCCTTGCTAAAATAATATTTAAGTTAGTTAAAGTGTGCCTAAAGACGAAAATCTTGATAGTTTGATTTGACGCTACTAATTTAATAACAAAAGATAGAATTAACCAGATAAACAAGTATAAAAAGGAATCCATTGTAAAATGTAATTTGTTAGTAACCATGTGTGTGTAAGTGGGTGGAGTTTTGAATACACCTTGTATATGGAAATAGCTAAATCAATCTCCTCCCAGACGTTCACCACCCTTCTTGTAATTGAAACAAGTAGGTGGTAAAACGATCCACCTAGCAGCGCTGTTGGGGCTAATCACAAGTTTGACAAAGTTAACTTAGCTCGAAGGCTAATACAACTCGCAGTGTTTGTCGCCTAGAACGAGTTAGTTACAGAACTTTGTAGACTCTGAACATAACTCGGTGATTGTAACTGTTGTCGGTTTGTTAAACAACTGGCGTTCTATAATGTAAGGACGCTAATATAAGCGCATACGAAGTTTTTAATATGTTCTGCGTACAACTTATTATCTACGAGCCTAATATGATTTTTTATGGAATGTGACAACACACTTTCAAGGCTATATCACACATAACCTATTCTAAACTATTAAAATCGTTGTTTTTACTTTAAATTATTCTCTTACACTAATCCGTCTTTACGTTATTTCAAAATGAAATATTCTTCTCTGAATAATCGTATTTTAAGTTCAAAGTAGTCTTACAATTAGAGTGGAAGGCGCAAGTTAGGCAATAAGCACTCTTCATTACGATTGCCTATTCTTCCCCTGAAAATTAATATAAATTTATACATAGGTATTACGTTCAGTCAAAATTACTTAGACGTTTAGAACACATAACATGAATTCGACGAGATTCTCCTATACATGAAGTAAAACTACAAATTCTAAAATTGATGTTTTTTTTAATATATATATATATATATGTGTGTGTATATTATTATTATTATTAGCCTTATACAACAATTAGCTATTTGGCTATTTTATACACTTATAATATAATTATATACAACAACAATAATAACATATTAACTGAATTAATATAAAGATCCTGATATTTTACAGTGAACGTCAAGTGTTAGATTGAACGATAGGAATAAAAAAAGAGAGCCACAATCACTTCTGATTTATGATTTTATGTTTAAATATAGTTATTATTTTCCAATATATTTTCTCTAGAATTCTACTTAAAACTAGCAAAATTATATAAAATGGTTTTCAATGTAACGGTTTCAAGATAATTATTATTGGAAACTTTATTCACACTACTTTACGTATAAATAACACACATTTAAGGTTGTCATTAAAAAAACCTCTTACTAGATGAGAGTTATTATATTATAGAATTTGTTTAATCTCCTTAATCACAATAAATTTCCTTCCTTCAGCCGTAAACATAGGTTCCATGTGGGCAGATTTATGGAGTAAATTTACATACTTTCCTCGGTTAATTTGAGGAGCAAGAGGCGAGGTTACTTATGTTTATTTATAGCCTCATCACTCTACTTTATAAATGTTATGTGCAATGAAGTTATCCGTATAAAATGTCCTATCAAAAATGTATACTTATAATAAATTTATATTTATACTTTAAATATAGAAAGAGATATCCTTAAATACAAAGCTATATATAAATAAATATATATATATATATATATATAAATAAATAAATAAATATATATATATATATATATATATATATATATATATATATATATTAATATACTAAATTGGTAATCAAATGAATATTTCCTATTATTAGCTAACCTAAAAAATTACAAGTTATATGTAACACACAAACCTACACAAACACACGTGCACAAACACGTCCTACATATAAGTGCATATATGGAATATGTTAAAGCATTATATTCAACGCAAAACACAGGCATGCAAATACTTACACACTCACACACATATGAACGTACCTATATTTATACATATATTTCAACATAATATTTGACTGGCATAAAACTGACCCATCTTACCTTTAGTTTTTAACTAGTTTTCACTGTAACCCTGGGACTATTGACCTATAAAAGTAACACATCATTACAATAATAAGTAATCTCTAATAATAAATACATTTATCTACGGCATTTAAACATTAAGAAATAAGGCTAAGCAGCAATACAATCTAGTCCAAGTTGGAGTAGCCTGAAACAGCACCTTAAATACAACACCTCGAACAATTCTTCCAATATAAATTTAGGTTTCATCTGTGCCTTGCTAAACAGAAGGTGGTGCACAAGGCGGATGTTAGATAGGGTAGTACCAACCATGTAGTTAGGTAGTAGGTACAGTGCAGCATCAGTGATAGACTCCCACCCATTAATAATTTACAAACGTGAACTGCCAATATTATTCCAAAGTAAATTGTACATCAAACTTGATAGCCCTTGTAATTTAAGTTGTTTTCATTTTGAACTGGTACAATATAGCATAATATATATATATATATATATATATATATATATATATATATATATATATATACTGATTTTTGTGCACTTTTAAACAGTTAGATTTTAATGAACACCTCATTTTAAAGTAAAAACATTTATTAAAAAAAAATCGAGACGGTTGGTAAAACTTTAAAATAAAGGTTGAGATTTGAAATATATTTTTGTAAGAAAAAAACTGTTTTAACATTATGGTTTATACCACTATTCTTTGAGATTAGCTTTTGAGGTTATGTTGAAAGAAATAAAACACATACACAGAACTCACAAATTAATTTATTTAAATCATTTAGTCTTCATCAATAAAGGATTAAATTGTGAGTACTTTGTATGTCTTTTATTTGATTTACGGATTATGTATATATTTTTTACGGTTATGATATGGGAGATATTTAAAGAGTTTTTTTACCACTACACTTACTACAATCTACAGATTTGTCTCTTTCTATCAGAGGTATGCCTTAACTCAATACAAGAATCTTGATCTCTCAAAATCCTAATTGACAGCAGCTCATAACAAGTAATCTATTACTGTTTTCAAATTTGAAAATAAAACTAGATTTATAGATAGGTAAGGTGCTATCAATGAACACAGTAAAATTTACTACGGTAAGTTGTTTCATGATTGTATATATATATAAAAGATAGATATACATATATCACGTACTAATACGCTGATGGATTTCATCCCGAACAAGAATTATGTTTTCTTCGCAACGAGAGCTATTTTATAGAGCTGTGACAGCTCAGACACTCGTGTTGCGTGAAGAGTATATAATGTTATGCTATTAATTAGAAGCTTTTACCTTTACACGGTAAGTTGTTGATGTAAGAGAACAGCATGTGTATCTATTGAAACACACACACACACACACACACACACACACACACAGGCACACACATCACACACACACACACACACACACACACACTCACACACAGACACACACACACACACACACACACACATACATACATATATATATATATATATATATATATATATATATATATACATAGTTTTTTTTGTTGTATTTAATTATTTATTGTTTTATAATAATAGGTCGAATGTAATAGTCTGTAACCTATTATACACATATAATTAAGTTAAACATTTCCCAAACTTACTTTGTAACACTCTTAAAAATAAGGTGTTACATATAAATTCATTTATATATTTGATTTTTATTTAATAATTATATCGTTCCAATATAAAAGAAAATTTTTGTTTTATTGGTGCACATTGTGAAGCTAGCATAGATAGTAGCGCCCCTAGAGTGTAAAAATGTAAAATATCGTACGAGTTAGTAACTCAGGGTAATTAACTGGCATCACCTCATGTGACGCAAGCATGGTCTAATATCGCCTGATCTGATGGACCAATCAAAAAATTTGAAATAATAGCCAAGGGTGGGAAATTCCGTTGGCGTGCCCTTGCAGAAGCCCCACTTCTCCAGAGGTTCTTGAACAGAACAGACGTGATGGCATTTTCGGACGTAACCTAGAAATTTATAAGCTTCCAGTATTCAAATTTAAGATGTCAAGGCCGGTACCAAATTTTATTAACGAGCTAAAGAAGAAGTCAGAAGCGATTATTTACGTGTTTCAAATAAATAAAAGTTTATATAATTTTTGTGTAAGAGCGCTGTGATTCCAGGAGCGATGTGCAGTGAATAGTGATTCCAAAAGCGATGTGCAATAATTATTGATGTACTTAAAGTGTTTTACAAGTAATGTGCACAAACAGGTATGTGTTAGATGACAATAAAGAAAATGTATTTGAATGTTAACTAAGTTAAAAAATTTTTAATTGATAAACGGTTAACACATGTACGGTAGAAATTGTCCTTTGAATATTCATTTCTAAAAATTTAATCGAAAAACTTTAGTTACTATCTTCTTGATAAATATAATTTTAAAGGTTAATAGGTAATTAAAATGTATGGAATAATTAGCAGTAATTAAAAGATAATTACTCGACACATTGCTGTCTTTTGTTCACTGATTCTTTTGTAATTTGTCACTGATTAATAAACTGTATGATTTTGTATTTTAAAAATTTAAATTCTTATTTCACAAGTAACCTAGAACGTTATAAACTTTATATTTTCATTTCCCAAGTAACCTAGTTCTACCTTCCGAAGATATCAGAAGATCGTTTACAGAAAGACATTATTATGCCTGGCTGAAACGGAGAACTAGGATCCCCTGGTAAGTAAGGTTAATTAATTTGTTAATTAGTAATTAACGCACATTTTTAATAAAGCCCTGATAAATACTTACCCCAGGAAAAAAGGCTCAACTGTTACAACTTCAGTATTACTTATTTAGTGTACTAATAAATACACCTCCATTATTAATTATTGATTCTCATTACGTATTATATCTACTTCCCTGTAACGGTGTAACTATTCTGGTATATATATATACACACACACACACACATATATATATATATATATATATTCTACAAAATAATGGAACTAATGATAAACTCTCGTTCTCACTCTTATAAAATCACTTTTCTTCATAAAAACCCTTTAAATGTTTTTTATATACTTTTCATTTGATAAAGCGTTTTTCAAAATGCATCATTAACACGTTTAACTCTACCAAAACCCTATCTTTACTTAGTTATTTTAATGGACATTTTAAAGTGATTTGATAAGACTTATTACTCTTCCTCGGCGAATAATATCAACTACATTCAAATCTGATTCGACTCCATCTTTTATTTATTTATAAACAAAAGTTTAATTTATTTGATTTTATTATAATAGATTTTCAACTATAAAGAAACTTACATTTAATCTGACAACACTAAGGTTGTCCAGGCAGTACATATATAGGTTTCTTTTGAGAAAATCATATACAGATATGTGTTTATGTTTCATGTAACCAACTTGACATTAGATAGTTTTATTCAATGTAAATATCAAACACAGATTTAGGTCTGTTCAAAGGTAAATAAATTTTTTTTTAAGTTTTAAAAGAAAAAAAATCGACTACATTTTTTTAGCAATATAAATATTTTACTATATTATGTATGAAAGAATAGTGCTTTTATAAAGCAGCATTATTTTCATCTCAGGGAATCAATTGAGCATTTAAAATATTATTGAATTTAATAACCTGTTTTGAAGTAAGTTTAAAGAAACAGATATACGGCTTTAAATGCAACTTGAAACGTTATTAAATGGTTAAGATTAATTTCTCTACACTCTAAATGCACTGATGCTGGGGGTATATATATCAAGCAGGGCTTCCTCTTAGTAAGACCCCTGCAACCACCTTCACCACTGATACCACCTCTAAAACAGTGGAGTAAGAACTTTTGATTCTTTGTTCCTGTATTTTGAAAACCGATTTTAGTCGATTGTAATATACCCTAAATTTCGAGGCGTTAGCAAAGATTTCAAAGTCGTAGAGAAAGATTTACTGTTCTGTGCAGAAGTCAACGCCTGCTTGAGTCTAGGTAACCTACGTTAGCTTCCAGTCGTACTAGTGACAAGTGTACAGTCGTTGCGCTGCAATTAGTCAAACTAAGATGATATCAATGCTATAGTTCGATATCTAACATTATATTTGCAATTTGACGATCTCTTGGTATAAAAAAGTTATATATCCTACAACCCCTCTTATTACCATTGGAACCCAATCAAGACAGCAAAATAATTCTCTTCCATGGAATTACTTATTTCAACACCTGTTTTTCCATTCATCGCCCAATTCTACGACTATCCTCATTTAGTCGTACCACCGCCACGTCATCAGTATATCCGACCACAGAGCATCATCTGCCATATGGAGGTTATCGTATGAAATACTCAACAGATAGTCACAAAACTGCCTTGTGCTGCAGCCACAGTAATCTCCTTAGTTACGGGAACACTGATCAGTTTCTAGCCATTATCACCTGCAGCATCACTCGTATTACGTAGCCAATCTCTCAGAATCTATATAGGTTATCGAATATTCCTCCAGGACACCTTATTGCATTTCCTACGATGGGTTTTATATGCAGGGATAACCAATATCTTTGTTGATAAAGTTGTGCTACATCCAGGGAGAACCAGGTATGGGGGCGCAGGGGAGTCTGCCTTCAGAACATTTGGTGGCATTTCGTCTTAACCTAAGGCCTTCCCCCTATTCAGAGACATTACGACTCAAAATCTCTGCTCTTCTTTAGTGTAATCTGGGTCAAAATGTAAAAAAAACAATTATCATCGGTGATCGGGAAGAAAGAAAAACCATTATTGTTCTACTTGTGTTTGGGTCCATTGCCTTGTAGGTTTTTTCCAGTTTAGGTGTCACTACCTTACATCCCATTCCCACAGAGTTTCTTTAACTGGACCATCGTGGAATTTCCAAAATCCTTCACAGGTTTTAATAATTTCTTTATTTAGTAAAAATTATCTTTTATTTTAAACTAATTAACACTGTTTTATGAAATTTGAAACCATAATGTGGTTCAAGTATTAGAAGTTAGACCCAATTAAATTTATGTAATAGATATATTTTTAAAACAATAATTTTTATATTATATTTTATTTGTTTAATAATCATACCTATAGTATTAAATTTTTAGAAATATCTTTTTTTGTTAATAATCATAACTATAGTTCTAAAGAGTACCGTTTATATT